>ML263393.1:0-72411 GCA_005239495.1 Nicotiana undulata | reverse complement strand
ACTCGATCAAATACAGTATCGAGTGCCAGTCGTGCCTCCCCTAGTTTGGGGGCGTGACAATATTAATATGGTCAATTTCATTGTTAATTAATGTTAAGATGTGAATTTCTTAATCCGTGTGAAAACAACCAAAAATCACCTATTGTAGAGCGGAGGAAGTACATTAGGTGTCCCCGGACATTCAAACAGTTTGAACATATACCAACTTATTCACTAACAGTTTTAGTAATTTAAGAAGACTAGTCTTTTCAGGTCACGTAAAACTTAATTAATTGAACAAGGAATGAAATACCATACTCAATATATAGTACAAATCACATGTGAGAACATATATAGTCTCAAGCCTTATTGCATAGATATCTTAGGTAGTGGCCTTGTAGCTTATTAATTAATAATTGACAAAAGCTAAGTTCCAGTACATTTTACAGATCCATTGCTGCGGAAAAGTTTGCAACCTTTCCTTGCTGAGCAACAGTTGACACATGGTTTAGTAATCCTTTGTCCAGTAGATGGGCAAACCATGTAAGCTACATCTGGATCGCAATTCCGGGGACAAACCTTAGCATCTGCACATTCCACTGTATTTCCTAGTAGAATCGCTCCTACAATTAATTCAATCATATTAATACTTTTTGTGTAAACTAACTGAATAGAAAAGACTTTAGTTTCTTTAGTATTGCAGGAAAGAAAATACGATTTGACATAAAAGAGAATAAGACTTACCAGACAAAAGGAGAAGAGCAAGAAAAGCAACTCGGTGAATATCCATGAAATTGCCTTGATAGAGTAGTAATCCTATTTACTTTTGTGCATATGGGGATATGGATATTATCCTATACCGCTATTTATAGCGAACGAGGGTTACCAAAAAACAAAGCATGAGATTGAAAGAAAAAAATAATAAAGGAAGAAAGAGAACTTGTGATGATGCTTCTTTCAATGTAATTATTGATAGTTGTCTAAATTGACTAGATGGTGCCAGGTCAAAGCTACCTCTGTGTGCACATTAGCTTGCTTGAATAAATTGTCTACATTTTGGTACAATTTGAGATATGGATCATTAGCATATCCTTCCAAACCATGACATGAATACAAAGTGTAAGATAGAGTCGTGTAGAAAATAAGGAAAATAACAATTGACAGGGTGGCTTTGTGTCTTCAACAAATTAAAGAGTACTCCTTTTGACGTTTGTCTCTACACATGTGACTAGTTTCGTTCCTTTTATATTTTCCCCTAAACACCTCTCTTACTTAAGGTGATGCAAACAAAGGTCTTTCTTACTCGTGATCGTCGTGATTATGTTAGGGGGAAAAAAAGGAATGGTCTTCGTCACGAGGAAGAATAGCATGATAGACACTTCTACTTGTGTGGTTTTAATATCCCGATCTCCTTATTTTATGGATTTCATCCAGACACATCAACTTGTACTCTTCCATTATCGATTATGAAGAAAAAAAACAAAATATTTTATATTGTTGTATCTTTTGAAATCTTGTCTATCAAAATATATTCATCATGTTGTTTATCTTGAAATTTATGATGATATGAGTTGAGCTTAAAAAATGAATGAGAATTTATACAGCCGGCCTCAACTTGTTTGGGACTGAGGCGGCACAATTATTGTTGTTACTGTATTTGTCTTGAAACTGCACGACGTATTGCTATACGATGATGGCAGAAATTGTTGCATTTTGAAATGTAAATCGAGTGACAAAGCGATACGTATATCGGTTTAGACGGCGCTGCACGAGGTAACTAATGCTATACATTTCATATTTTTTCATTCTGGTTCACACTTTAAACTACTAGACTACTGCAGAACAGCAGAGTCATCTGTAAACCTAAGACCAAATTAAAGAATGCTGCTGATGTAAATATAGTTTCACTATGGTTGTGTTTGGTATAACGGAAAATATTTTTCGTGAAAAAATATTTTCTAAATTTTTTTTTTTTCCGAAAACGAATAGTAATCTTGTAATGAGTGTGTAGTTGTTATTTTTAATTACCAAAAATAAGTAAACATATACTTGCACAAGTGCACTACATGATTTGTACCCAGCTATTAAGCTGCCTGAATATATATGACTGCTTATCGTCATAAGTGAAAAGTTCTTTTTTATTTTTTAAATGCTTTGTGATTAGAATAATTTATTTCCTAGATTTCATTTGTATCCAGAAGACGCAAAAGGAAGAGAATTGCCTGAAAAATCAATCAAAGGAGAACTGCTACTCCCTTTTACTAATCCAGTATAACATGAAAAGTAAAATTTTCTTTTTATTTGTCTATTTTATCAAATCAAGAGAAATTTAGTATTTTATTCTTATTTATCCTTATCACTAAGTACCCATGCTTTCCAATCATTAATTACTATGTTGATAGGATTTTAGTTACGTTTATTTGTAACAATCCGACCGATCGTTATGATAATTTAAACTCTGTTCGGTGGCGTAAGGTCATGAACAGCTTTACATTGTGTATATCGACCTGCGTGCGTGTTGGATTCAGTTACCGGATAATCCGGAGTCGAATTGGGAGAGAATTTTTAATTTTTGAAGCTTAAGTGATGGGGGTTGACTGGAGGTTTGACCTTTGTGTAAACGGCCTCGGAATGAGTTTTAGTTAATGTCAATAGCTTTGTATGATTATTTTGGACTTAGGCTCGCGTCCGGAATAGGTTTTGGAGGTTCGTGGGGTAATTTGAGGTAATTTGGCGAAAGTTAAAATTTCGGCGATTTCAGTCGATAGGTGAAATTTTGATATCGGGCTCGGAATGAAATTCCGGGAATGGATGTAGCTCCGTTGTATTATTTGTGACTTGTCTGCAAAATTTCACGTCATTCCGGGTTGAATCGATAGGTTTCGACGCGAGTTTTGATATTTGAAGTTTTGAAAATTCATAAGCTTGATTTTTGGTTTGCTTCGTCATTTTGGTGTTTTTTATGTGATTTGAAACCTCGAGCGAGTCCATGTTAGGTCATCTGACTTCTTCATGCATTTAGACTGGGTCCCGGGGGCCTCGGGTGTGTTTCGGATGAGCTTCGGGTCAATTTTCCCTATCTTTGAACTGCTGATTTCTGCTTTCTGGTTTCCTTCTATGCAATCGCATAGATGTATGCGCGATCGCATAGTGTTATTTTGGCCTGCCCAGTTTTCCTTCAATGTGTTCGCATATACTCGTCCGCGATCGCAGAGGTATACTTTTCTCCTTCTTCGCGATTGCATCTTCAGCATCGCGATCGCATTGTGTTCCAGCAGGGCATCCGATTATCTCTTCTACGCAATCGTATTTCATGATTTGCGATCGTGTAGTGTGGCGTTTTGGGCAGCAGATAACTTATCCTATGCGATCGCATATGTGCCTTCGCGATCGCATAGAGCATTTTTGGCCATTGATATTTTTCCTCTTCGTGATCGCATTACTTTCCCCGCGATCACAATGCTTTAATACTTGGACAGAATATAAGTTTTAAAAAACGAGGGTTAAGCCATTTTTAACATATTTTGACTTCTAGAGCTCGGATTTTAGCGATTGTTTGAGGGCTTTTCACACAAATCGAATGGGTAAGTGTTCTTCCACTAGAATTAAATATATTTCATGAATTAGTTCTTGTTTTTATCATTTAATTTATTTTTTGGATTGAGGAAAATGTGAGTTTTGAAAGGAAATTCCTAAATTGAAAAATCATGAATTGAGGGACCAAATGATATTGAAATTTGATATATTTTGTGTGGTTGAACTTGTATCGGGATGGGTATTCAGTTTTTGTAAATTTTGTCGAGTTCCGAGGTGCGGGCCCGGGGGTCGACTTTTGGGTCATTTTTATAATTTTGTAAAGATTGAAACTTTATTATTCGGAATAGCTCCTTATACGTTGTATGTGTATTTTGAAGTTGTTTTAGTTGATTTTGAGCCGTCCGGAGGTCTTTTCGCCCGAGGAGTTCACTTTTGAGTATCTAGTTGTCGTCTTCGAGGTAAGTATCTTGCCTAACCTTGTGTGGGGGAACTACCCCTTAGGATTGAGTCTTCTTGTTGACTATAGTTCGTGTATGCGAGGTGACGAGTGCGTACTCGGACTTATTTGCAAATAGGTTGGCGTTTTAGGATCCGTTGGTTCTTATGTTACCTGTGTATGAATTGTAATTGTTACCTTTGAGTCCTTGATTGTCAATTTCATCCTTTTCGCTTAAATTAGAATTGCTTGCTTTTGGATTCCTTCGTTGACTATTTGATCTTAATTGACTTAACTGAATATTTTACCTCTCCTACATCATGCTATATTTTCTTCCTAAACTGCCTAATTGATTATAGTTAGTGTCATCTAGCCCTATAGTTGATTTGTCGTAGTTGGAACATCCATCCGTTGGTGTCAAGCATGCCCATGAGTCTTACATTGTGATTTATATGATTTTTCCCTTAAGTACTACTTAGGTCTAGTTGATAAACATTTATGTTGTTGATATTTCCTTGATGTTGCCTATTGCTGGGCCTTTGTTCAATCTGAGTTTTATTCCGTGAAGTTAACTATTTAGGCGAGATTGGTTATAGTTGTTTCCCTTGCTGGGAAGATGTTGTTTTCATTGTTGACTCCCTTGCCGGGATGGTATGGTTTATATTATTGTTTATGTTGTTAATGATGTTGTTTTCATTGTTGAGTCCCTTGCCGGAATGGTATGTTTTCTATTATTGTTTGTGTTGTTAATGATGCTGTTTTCATTGTTGACTCCCTTGCCGGGATAGTATGGTTTTTGTTGTTGTTTATACTGTTGATTTCCCTATCTGAATGCTAGCATTTCATTTGTTTGGGTGAGAAGAGTGTAAAGCACGAAGGGTGATATTTGTGTTTCGATATGTATGGACCGGGCTGAGTACCGCGGTGGAAATTTTATCAGGATGGGATCCTTGTGATTTTTCATATGCTTTGCTTCTTCCCTGTTATATTGCTTTTGGTAAGTCAGTATTGATAGACAGATGTGCCTATGGGCTTGTTTGATAGTTCCTTTATATGTTTTTATTTTCATATTCAGTCATTTCATTATGTGCTTCTTTAGCTTAGCTTGCGGGATGTGTGCCTTGGGGTGTTAGATGTGCCTCGGTGATTCGGGTGCCTAATAATGAGGTCTTCGTGTTTATTGCATCATTATCAGTATTATGGGGTTTGGAGCAGAGTACGTTCATATGTGGGGCTAATTGCCAATGTTGAGTTGATTTCGGGAAGCTATTGTGATCAAAAGTGTTATTTGAGCCTATGTTTGATGTGCTATATTGTGTGGTCGTGCCTTGTGGGTGTAGTCATGAGTTAATGTAGCGGGCTGAGGCTAATTCCGGATATGGATTTAGAATCGGGTCTTTTGGAAATAAGTAGAAGGTGAGAAGTAGAGGTATGAGGCTTATCGGTGGTGATGAGAAGGTTATATGGCATTTGTGATTGTGTCATCAGGCTTATGTGGGTTGGGGTGACGTGGGATCACCCGCGGGTGTGTGTTAGAAGTGTACAATCGGTGATTGGCTGATCTCAAGGTGAATTTTGGAACGTTCGAGGACGAACGTTTGTTTAAGAGGGGGAGAATGTAACGACCCGACCGGTCGTTATGAGAATTTAAACTCCATTCGGTGGCGTAAGGTCATGAACAGCTTCACATTGTGTATATCGACCTGCATGCGTGGTTGGATTCAGTTACTGGATAATCCGGAATCGAATTGGGAGAAAATTTTCAATTTTTGAAGCTTAAGTGATGGGGGTTGACCGGAGGTTTGACCTTTGTGTAAACGGCCTCCGAATGAGTTTTAGTTAATTTCAACAGCTTCATATGGTGATTTTGGACTTAGGCGCGCGTCCGGAATAGGTTTTGGAGGTTCGTAGGGTAATTTGATGAAATTTGGCGAAAGTTAGAATTTCGGCGATTTCGGCCGATAGGTGAAATTTCGATATCGGGCTCAGAATGGAATTTCGGGAATGGTTGTAGGTTCGTTGTGTTATTTGTGACTTGTCTGCAAAATTTCACGTCATTCCGGGTTGAATTGATAGGTTTCGACGCGAGTTTTGATATTTAAAGTTTTGAAAATTCATAAGCTTGATTATTGGTTTGATTCGTCGTTTTGGTGTTGTTTTATGTGATTTGAAATCTCGAGCGAGTCCATGTTAGGTCATCTGACTTATTCATGCATTTAGACTGGGTCCCGGGGGCCTCGGGTGTGTTTCGGACGAGCTTCGGGTCAATTTTCCCTATCTATGAACTGATGATTTCTGCTTTATGGTTTCCTTCTATGCGATCGCATAGATGTAGTCGCGATCGCATAGTGTTATTTTGGCCTGCCCAGTTTTCCTTCAATGCGTTCGCATATACTCGTCCGCGATCGCAGAGGTATACTTTTCTCCTTCTTCGTGATCGCATCTTCAGCATCACGATCGCATAGTGTTCCAGCAGGGCATCCGATTATTTCTTCTACGCGATCGCATTCCATGCTTCGCGATCGCGTAGTGTGGCGTTTTGGGCAGCAGATAACTTCTCCTATGCGATCGCATATGTACCTTCGCGATTGCATAGAGCATTTTTGTCCCGTGATACTTTTCCTCTTCGCGATCACATTACTTTTCCCGCGATCGCAATGCTTTAATACCTCGGCAGAATATAAGTTTTCAAAAACAAGGGTTAAGCCATTTTTAACATATTTTGACTTCTAGAGCTCGGATTTTGGCGATTCTTTGAGGGTGTTTCACATAAATCGAATGGGAGTGTTCTTCCACTAGAATTCAATATATTTCATGAATTAGTTCTTGTTTTTATCATTTAATTTGTGTTTTGGGTTGAGGAAAATGTGGGTTTTGAAAGGAAATTCCTAAATTGAAAAATCATGAATTGAGGGACCAAATGATATTGGAATTTGATAAATTTTGTGTGATTGAACTCGTATCGGAATGACTATTCAGTTGTTATAAATTTTGTCGGGTTCCGAGGTGCGGGCCCGGGGGTCGACTTTTGGGTCGATTTACATAATTTTGTAAAGATTGAAACTTTATTATTCGGAATAGTTCCTTATACGTTGTATGTGTATTTTGAAGTTGTTTTAGTTGATTTTGAGCCGTCCGGAGGTCTTTTCGCCCGAGAAGTTCACTTTTGAGTATCTGGTTGTCGTCTTCGAGGAAAGTATCTTGCCTAACCTTGTGTGGGGGAACTACCCCTTAGGATTGAGTCTTCTTTGTTGACTATAGTCCATGTATGTGAGGTGACGAGTGCGTACTCAGAATTATTTGCAAATAGGTTGGCCTTTTAGGATCCGTGGGTTCTTATGTTACCTGTGTATGAATTGTAATTGTTACCTTTGAGTCCTTGATTGCCAATTTCATCCTTTCCTGCTTAAATTAGAATTGCTTGCTTTTGGATTCCTTCGTTGGCTATTTGATTTTAATTGACTTAACTGAATATTTTACTTCTCCTATCATCATGCTATATTTTCTTCCTAAACAGCCTAATTGACTATAATTAGTGTCATCTAGCCCTATAGTTGATTTGCCGTAGTTGGAACATCCATTAGTTGGTGTCAAGCATGGTCGTGAGTCTTACATTGTGATTTATATGATTTTTTCCTTAAGTTCTACTTAGGTCTAGTTGATAAACATTTATGTTGTTGATATTTCCTTGATGTTGCCTATTGCTGGGCCTTTGTGCAATTTGAGTTTTATTCCGTGAAGTTAACTGTTTAGGCGAGATTGGTTATAGATGTTTCTCTTGCCGGGATGATGTTGTTTTCATTGTTGACTCCCTTGCCGGGATGGTATGGTTTCTATTATTGTTTATGTTGTTAATGATGTTATTTTCATTGTTGACTCCCTTGCCGGGATGATATGGTTTCTATTATTGTTTGTGTTGTTAATGATGTTGTTTTCATTGTTGACTCCCTTGCCGGGATAGTATGATTTCTGTTGTTGTTTATACTGTTGATTTCCCTGTCTGGATGCTATCATTTCATTTGTTTGGGTGAGAAGAGTGTAAAGCACGAAGAGTGATGCCGTGACATTTCATATGTATTATCATGTGAGGAAAGAGTGTAAAGCACGAAGGGTGATGTCGTGCCATTGTTTATATTCATTATCATGTGAGGAAAGAGTGTAAAGCACGAAGGGTGATGTCGTGCCATTGTTTATATCTATTATCATGTGAGGAAAGAGTGTAAAGCACGAAGGGTGATGTCGTGCCATATTATTGAGAGTAAAAGCACGAAGGGTGATGTCGTGCCATGTTATTGAGAGTAAAAGCACGAAGGGTGATGCCGTGTCGTTGGTGAGTATGAGAGTAAAAGCACGAAGAGTGATGATGTGTCGTTTCTATTGATTTATGGTGAGAATGAGAGTAAAAGAACGAAGGGTGATGTCGTGCACTTGTCTTTGTATTATTATTTTTGTTGCTACTGTCTGATATTTACTGCACCTGTTTAAGTGTTATTATTCCATTGTTTCAATTTGGATATTCATATTGATATCCCTCCTATACTGCATGAGAATTTTTGAAGTTACGGGCCGAGTGCCGGTAGATTTATCTTGAGGAGATTATGATCAAAAGATTTTGTTGAAAAATATTATTTAATAAGTAATGGCTTCGAAAGAGATTATATCTAAAGGACTTTTATTTCTAAGGTATATTGAAAAGTATTTGTTTTGCAGAAAATGATATTTGGAAGTCATTTATTGAGAAAGGTATATTTGGAAATTACGTATTTTGAAAGAAACTATGTACTAAGTATTTCTCTTTATTATTTATACATGTATATATACATTTAGAGAAGGTATGTTTCAAAGGAGGACTTTCTATACTGAAATGATTATATCTTCAAAGTTTTCAATATGAACTGTCGTTTAAAAGTTTCCACCAGTTTATTGATTTTAGTGGCTAAGGCCCGATGTGAAAAAACTTGTGCAGAGTCGAGTTATTAGTGCTTACTATTGTGTTGTGGTTATCTTCCGGTTTGGTTTGTCTTGATGTCCATCTTTCAGTGTATTTTTATGTTGTTCCGTTGGTTAATTTCTGTAATTTCCTTCCGCATTATATTATTATGGTTGTAAATTATACTGTGAAGTCTTAGATAGATGTAGTGATCAGTTATTTCTATATTCATGTTAGTTTATTTTGTTAGACCAGTGGTGTCTTAACTAGTCCTCGTCACTACTTCATCGAGGTTAGTCTTGATACTTACTGGGCACTGCCGTGGTGTGCTCATACTACACTTCTGCACATTTTTGTGTGCAGATCCAGGTATATATTGTTAGTAGTTGCATGGACCAGTGCCGAGGAGACTCAAGGTAACCTGCTACTGCGTTCGCAGGCTTCAGAGTCACCTTCTTATAAGCAGTATTCATACACAGTTGTATTTGTTTCCAAACAGTTGTATTTAGAAGTTGTAGAAGATTTTGTAGAGCTTATGACTTGTATTACCGGTTTTGGGAAAATTGTAATTCTGTTAAGATTTCTATATCGAGACGGCTAGATTTCTTTTATTATTGTTATTATTCTGTAGATGTTAGGCTTACCTAGTCCCTAAGACTTGGTGCCATCACAAACCCAACGGAGGAAAATTTGGGTCGTGACAATATCTGCATTAATAAGGATAATATTGTAAAACAAACTTTTAATTATAATTTCCCAAAGGAAATGCCAAGTCAATAGTGGAGTAATAAAAGGAGACGGAGGGAGTAATTAAACAAGAGAGGAAAATACATTTTTTTGGAAAAATATAAGTTACCAAATGAACTAATGACCAAATCTTTGTTACACATTTTCTGACGGCGAAAATCTATCTTACACACTTTGTTTTTCTTTTTCCTTATATATTTTTTAATCTGATCAAAAAACCAAAACACGGGAAACCAGATCTAGCTTTCTCGTGCCTTGCCATCGCCCGATTTGACCCATCCTCCCCTATCACGACCCATTTCCTCCCTCCGTGAACTGTCGTGACGGCACCTAGTCTCTACGACTAGGTAAGCCTAATATTTCGGAAATAAAATGAAAACACAAAGATAATAGGTAACAGATGTAATTGATAAACAGAAATGGTGCCACTCGGCATATACAATGATCTCCTTTCCCAAGACCCGGAATGTTGCAATGTCACTAGCTTCTAAGAGTTTCTAACTGCTCTACACATTCATGACTGAAGAAACCAAGGGAGAAATTAACAAGAGGGGATAGAAGGGGACTCCGAGGTCTGCGGACGCGGGCAAATGTACCTTGAAGTCTCCTGAGGCAGAACCCACACAACTAGACTCGAGGCTAATAGCTAGTACCTGGATCTGCACACGGAAAATATGTACAGGAATGGGCATGAGTACACCACAACGGTACCCAATAAGTGCCAAGCCTAACCTCGGTCGAGTAGTGACGAGATCAGGTCAGGGCCCTACTGGTATAATGAAATAAGACAGCAAGAAATATTACAGTAAAATAAATATGGAAATCGAACAGGAATAGAATTCAATGAAAGCCAACATCTCTAAACACAGTAATAGAAACACGAGATCTCCCGGGATACCGTCCCATAGTCCCAAACATAAATGTGCAGGGGGATCTTCCGGAATACCGTTCCGTAGTCCCAAACATAAATGTGCGGTGATGGAGGATCTCCGAGAATACCGTTCCGTAGTCACAAAGTAAATATGCAGTACATGGGGATCTCCCGGAATGTCGTTCCGTAGTCAAAAAGTAAATAAGCAGCTCAACCAATATAAACAATAGTTACAGCACAGAAACCTATAGTTCATACTAAGTTCACATCAAAGAATACAGGAAATGTTACTAAACATGCTGCACAGAGTTCAAATTGGCAGTTAAAACACGTAGGCATGCTTTTTTAATATAAACAAGGTAGTTACATATGCTAGTGTAGTTCAAACAAGTAGAAACAGGTTATGATTTAGTGAAAAAATAGAGTTTTACAACAAATAGCCCGTGTATGTACTCGTCACCTCACGTACACGGCGCTCATATATCAAATAGTACCAAATCCTAAGGGGAGTTCTCCCATACAAGGTTAGGCAAGACACTTACCTCGGACCAAGCTCAAATCGATCTGAAATCATGCTCTTGTCATGAGTATCCAACTCTAAGTGACCCAAATATAATCAAAACCAATTAAATAACTTAAATACAACTACAAGAGCTAATCTAACGAACGAAATCAAAGCTAAAGCAAGGAATTGGAAAAATTGCTCAAAAGCCTCCCAGGGCCACGACTCAGAATCGAGTAAAAGTTACCAAATAAGAACACCCATTAATTCACGTGTTCACTCGTAAAAAAATTATCCAAATCCGACGCCTAAATCCCACTCAAATCTCATATTTTTGGTTGGGGAACGTTTCCCCCAATTTCCCAACTTCCTCACTCAAATTCCTTAATTTAATGAAGAAAACAACTATGGATTAATGAAATATGATCAAAATATAATTAGGAATCATTACCCAAAGATTTCCTCTGAAAGGATTAGGAATTGTTACCCAAAGATTTCCTCTGAAAAACTCTTGAAAAATCGCCTTTCTCTGAGCTCAAAATCAAATTTTGTGAAATAAATATCAAACCCTCGAAGCTGCCCCTTTACAGCCCAACGATTATCGCACCTGGGAGCCAAGGATCGCATTTGTGGTCCCGCACCTGCGGAATTACCAACGCAGGTGCGGCTTTATGCTTAAAGCACCCCGTTCGCATCTGCGATCAAGAGGTCGCACCTACGTGTGCGCACCTGCGGTTCTTTACTCGCACCATCGAGAATCGCAGATGCGGAGCTCCCTCACACTTGTGATCCAAGACCTCTTTCCCATTTCTTCTTATGTGGTTCCCTAGACTCTTCTGCGGCCATGCACCTGTGGCCCAAAGTGCACAGGTGCGGTGACACTAGATACAACAATATCGGCAATTTCACCTAAGTCCAATTCAACCCATTAACCACCCGAAGCCCCCAGGACCTCAACCAAACATACCAACCAATCTTAAAACACCATACGAACTTAGTCGAGCCTCCAAATCACATCGAACAACATGAAAAACACGAATTATGCACGGATTCAAGCCTAATAAACTTTGAAATTTCTAAATTCTACAAACGACGTCGAAACATATCAAATCTCGTCCGAATGACCTCAAATTTTATGTACAAGTCAAAAATGACACTAAGAAACTACTCCCACTTCCAAAATTCCATTGCGGACTCGATATCACCAGTACCGACAAAAATTGCCAAAATTCCAACTTTCGTCAATTGAAGCCTAAATCTTCTACGGACCTCCAAATCACATTTCGGCGCGCTCCTAAGTCCAAAATAACCTAATGGAGCTAACGGAACCATCAAAGTTCAAATCTGAGGTCGTTACACACAAGTCGACATCCGGTCTCCCAAATAAGAGACTAAGTGTCTCAATTCGTTTCAAAAACCAACACGAACCCTCCTGGTAACCCAAAATAGCAGAATACGATATGGGGAAAGCAGTTAATAGCGGATCGGAGCTCTAACTCTTAAAACGACCGGCCGGGTCGTTACATCCTCCCTCTCTTAAAACAATCGTTCGTCCTCGAACGAGTATAAAAACATACCTTAAGCTGAGAAAAGATGAGGATAACGGCTGCGCATATCCCGCTCGGTCTCCCAAGTCGCCTCCTCGACCAGCTGACCCCTCCACTGGACCTTTACTGAAGCAATGTTCTTTGACCTTAGTTTTCTGATCTGCCTGTCAAAAGATAGCCACTGGCTCCTCAACATAAGATAGATCCTTGTCCAACTGGACTTAACTGAAATCCAACACATGAGCCGGATCACCCTGATAATTCCGGAGCATAAAAATGTGGAATACCGGATGAACTCCTACTAGGCAGGGAGGAAGGGCAATCTCATAAGCAACCTCCCCAACACGTCGCAATATCTCAAAAGGACCAATGTACCTCGGGCTCAGCTTGGCCTTGTTCCCCAACCTCATGAAGCCCTCTATAGGCGATACCCGAAGCAAGACCCACTCTCCAACCATAAATGCTAACTCGCGAACTTTCTGGTCTGCATAACTCTTTTGTCTGGACTGGGCTGTGCGAAGTCTCTCCTGAATCACCTTCACCTTATCCAGATCCATCTTCATCAGATTCCTTTGTATATTCATCACTAGTAAATCCTATGTCATAATCTTCATCCTGCGGACCTTTCTCAGCCAAATTGTTAGACTCATCAAAAATAACATGAATATTTTCTTCCACACACATAGTTCGTTTATTAAAAATCTTATATGCCTTACTATGTGGAGAGTAACCCAAGAAAATTCCCTCATCACTTTTGTCATCAAACTTACCTAGAGCTTCTTTTCCATTATTTTGTACAAAACATTTGCACCCAAAATCTCTCAGATGATTGATGTTGGGTTTTCTTCCTCGAAGTAACTCATAGGGAGTTTTCTCAAGAATATGTGTCACCATGCATATATTTAGCAGATAACAAGCAGTATTGATTGCCTCAGCCCAGAAGTTCTTAGACAGTCCACTGGAAATTAGCATGGTCCTCCCCATGTCTTCTAAGGATCTATTCTTTCTTTCTACAACTCTATTTTGTTGTGGAGTTCTAGGTGCATAGAAATTTTGGTCAATCCTATGTGAGCCACATAAGTCAAGGAATTTTTAATTTTCAAATTTAGTTCCATGGTCCGTTCTTGTACTTGAAACATTACATCCTATCTTTTGTTTAATCATTCTCACAAATACATAGTAAACATCGAAGGTTTCATCTTTGGATCCCAAAAACTAAGTCCAGGTATACCTGGAAATATTATCAACAATCACAAACATATACCTCTTACTTCTCTGCTCTTTATTCTCATTGGTCCATATAGATCCATGTGAATGAGCTTCAGAGGTTTAAAAGTGCTTACAAACTTCTTATATTTAAAGGATGACCTAACATGTTTCCCTCTAATACAGGCATTGCATACTTTGTTAGAGGTGAATAGTCTTCTATGCCATAGTAGTGGATCATCTTCCACTATACTCAAGCATGTGTGATCACTCTGTGGAAGTGACATAATTGATATCATGTAGACACTGTTATGTCTCTTTCCCTTTAGCACGACTTCATCAGTATCAAGCTAAGTGACAATGCAGATTTTGGAATTGAATTTTACCTCATTTCCTTTGCCGCACATTTGAGAGATGATAAGAAGATTGTGTTTATGACCTACCACATAATACACATCTTCTATAGCTTGAGAGAGGGACTTGCTAATCTTACCAATACCTGTTATCTGGCCCTTTTCTCCCTTTACCAAATGACAAAATCCCTCCTTGGAAGGCTGTCAGTAAGAGAAAGTTTTTCTTTTCTCCAGTCATATGTCTTCAGCATCCACTGTCTAGATACCAACCCTGATTATTTCCTCTCACCTTAACCTGCACCAAAATTCACAAGTTAGTTTTGTGAACCTAGATTATCTTGAGTCCCTTTTTGTTTGAAAAAGGATGAATCAGATCCTTTCTTGCCCAGAAGGGAAGAGGATTAGAAGCTACTTTCTTGTTAACATTAATCCACTTAGTATGTACAGGAGGATTAACCTTTGGCTCCTCTTCCTTCTTCATATTTTTAGCAATACCAAAGGTGTTTCTAAACTGAGCATGAATTAAGGCGGGACAAGTGTCTCTAAAATGTCCTACTCTTCTACAATGAGTGCAAATTTATTATCAGTCCTACATACTTTGGGTCAAACTTATGGAAAGGTTTTTTGTAGCCAATTCCAGATTTGTTTTTGCTACAATTTTCATTTAGCCAATTCAAGGCATCGAGAGATCTATGCCATTTGCTTAGTCTAGAGAGTTCATAATTAGCCTTTTCTAGGTTCTCATGCAGGACTTTATTTCTACATTCAGCTTTACAAAAGTTATCATTCGCAATTTTTAATTTCTTTTCAAGATTATCCTGTAGATCACTCATTTTGCCTTTGCAAATGTACCAAGAGACTTTTCATTCTCTGAAGTTAACTCAAGAACCTGGTTCTTATGGTCTTTGACATGTTTGTATAAACTAGCTTTGTCAGATTCAAGCTCTTTGATGTCAAGTTTGACACAAGAAAGATTACTGATTAGCACATCATTTCCATTACTCATTTTATCCATTTCATTCATTCAGATCACAACTATGGCCATCAGTTGCTTTTTGGACATAGCATGAATATTTTCTTTCAAGTTAGATACACTTACCTGGTATGTTTCATCTTCAGTTTCTGAATCGCTCATGGCCATCATGCCTATCACTTCTTCCTCTGTTATTTATTCTTCAATCGCCACCAGAGCCACTTCGACGTCTTCATTTCCAAATTCAGTTTCCAATGTCCTCCATATATCATGAGCAAAGATGCAAGAGGACACTCTGAAGAGGGTGTTCTAGACAGACTTCTATAGAGAAAGTCCTTTGCTTTGGCATTTTTCTGAACTAGCTGACGATCTTCCTCATCGTATTCCTCTTATCTTTTATTGCACTTGTTACCTTCATCATCCAATTTGGTTGAGAGAATTTTTCATGATTGACGATTACCCGTAGATCAAAGTCAGTATCCTGAAGAAATGTTTCCATACGTAGCTTCCATTCATCATAGTGGAGTTCATCAAACAGAGGAGGTCTTCCAATGTGCATCCCAAGTTGTACTAGGGGTTCTGTCTTCACAGCTTGATGTTCATCGATCACATCGTAGAGACTAATAGCCTCATCCTCCTTTTCTTCCTTTTGATCGCTCCCACTATCTTCATATGCTTCCAAGAATGCCTGCTTCATAGCTTCAGTAAATCATTTTCCTAGGATTTTTCCTTTGTTGGAACCCTTCTCTCTCATCTTCTCCCATTTTTCTTTTTCAGCTCGTTCTTTTCATCTGCTCGATTTCCCACTTTGGTAAGTCCTTTACCATGTGATCTAGCTTGCCACACTTGTAGCACCCATCATAGTTACGTTTGTCGATATACTTGTACTTACTACTGGTCTCTCTTTTGGATGCACTTTTAGAATTCTTCATGAACTTCTTGAACTTAGCAAACATTGCTAGATCAAGATCATCGTAGTCAGATTCATCATCCTCGGATGCCTTAAAGACCAAGTCCTTATCCTTCTTTGGTTCATCTTTACGCAACTCCATCTTTCTCATTTCATGAGTTTGTAAGTTTCCGACATACTCATCAAGTGAGATTTTATCCAATTCCTTGGCTTCCTGGATTGCAGTGACTTTTGATTTCCATGAAGATGGAAGGATTCTTAGGACTTTGCTAACCAACTCTTCTGAGGTAAACACCTTTCCAAGTGATTTCAGTTCATTTGTTATCATAGTGAACCTAGTCATCATATCCTGGATGGGCTCAAACCCTCATGAGCAGTTCAATTCTTGATCTCTTAACTTGATTTGTTCCTTCATGAGCACTTTGGAGTGCATCCCAAATCTGCTTTGCGTTAGAGCACACAAAAAATCTATTGTACTCATCAAGACAAAGTCCACATATAAGAATTTTCTTAGGCTTTGTATTCTTCTCAATCATTTTGAAATCTGCTGCCACAAATTCGGAGGGGTCCTTAGGAACTGTTTCACTTTGTGCATTTTGTTTAGTAGGAATCAAAGGACCTTGGTTTACTATGGTCCATAGTTCATAGTCTTCAGCTGTCAAGAAATCTTTTCTTGTTTTCCACCAATTGTAATATTTTTCATTGAATATAGGTGGTCTGGTAATTGATTGTCCTTCATTAATTCTAGGTGGAGCACTCATCTTTCGTCCAAGATCTCTCTAGGTGTTAGCCGTGTAAATGAGAGAACCTGCTCTGATACCAATTGTTAATTTGGGTGACCGTGTGAATTATTAAGAAATTGGTCCTTTACCATGTTCCTTAAGCGAAAAGTAAACAAGCAATAAAATGAACACAATGATTTTTATTTGAAAAATCACCCGGCTCAAAAGGTACAAAATCCACGACCTACCATGTAGGATTTTCAGCTCCAACTCCACTAGAACAATGAGCCAAAATGTATCAATTACAATGCTATAATTAAATACTCTCCAGTACTCCTACTACTCCTATTTAATTCACACGTAAATCTTACTTGTAAAACCAAACACTCACTCCAACTCACTAATTGTTTATAACACTTGATTACAACTCAATTTCCTAAAACACATTTACTAGACTAACTCGAGAAGAGTACAAGACAAGTACTTAACACAAGTGAACCACTTTATGACTCTGTTGTTGATGTATAAAAGGATAGTTCAGAAATCCAAACTCAATCCTATTTAAACACGACTTGAGATCTTCTAGGAGTCTTATTCATAGTCAGCTTCCTCTTTGATAGGACTCCTACTGTTCCGAGGATTCCACAAGCTTTGGGACTTTTGTCTTTGACGGACTTAACCATATCTTCTTAAGGAACGACCTTTATAACTTACAGCATCTTTCACCAAACTCGGACCTTGTAACTCTGAGATAAAGTTACATTGTCTTGTAACATAATCTGACACGTGTCTTCTTCTCTTACTGATTTATTGCATTTGAATCAAATGATTTGATCAAGAATCCACGGCTCTTTTATTAGTATATATGTCGAACATATGGGGTGTGCGCAAGCGAAGTTTTCAGTGTACTCACTTTCATGTATGATCGTGTTTGTAGAAGAATTGTGATACTAAATAGGTGCGGGGCGGATCTATGTATGGAATTGGGGGTGGTACGCCACCCGATCGCTCGGATAAAGTTTATATACATACTAGTATTTTCCACAAAAAAACGTTTAGATAAAGAACAAGAGGCACCCCAAGTCACAAAATGACTGAAGGTGCCATGGTTGAAGTGCTGAAATTCCATGCACAACATCCGGGATCGAGACTATTCAAAGGCTCTCGTTGTTCCCTTTTTGCCTTTCTTTTGCTTTAAGTTCTTATTGTTAATTTCTCTTATTTTCTTCATCTTAAATATTCACTCTTCTTATACAATTCCAATTTTATTATTTATGTTCTTTTTGTTAATTTCTCCTATTTTCTTCATCTTAAATATTCACTTTTCTTATACAATTCCAATTTTATTATTTATGTTCTTTTGGTTAATTTCCCTTATTTTCTTCATCTTAAATATTCACTTTTCTTATACAATTTCAATTTTATTATTTATGTTCTTTTTGTTATTTTCTCTTATTTTCTTCATCTTAAATATTCACTTTTCTTAAACAACTCCAATTTTTATTTATTTATATTGTATATTTGCTTCCTTTGTCTTTTTCTGGATGTTCATATTTTATTTTGATGGATGTAATCTGATTATTTTCTTTTTATCCAGATAATGTTATTTTATTAATTATAATTTTTTTTATAGTGATGCATCAAAGTCATAATATAATATTAATTAACTACATGTAGATGGAAAGGGTGTATCACATATTCGATTATGAATAAAAGAAAGTTTTAAATTTGATTGAATAAATTTAAAATGGATCAAACCAAACCGAAGTAATTCAAAACGGATAGACTGAATGTACACCCTAACTCATCTCACAAGTGGTCGTTTTACATTAAATAGTGGCACCCGTAGTCATTAAATCCGGAATCCGCCTCTGGATGTGGGCACCTGACCGTTTAAACTAAAAATAGCCAATAATTCATATATAATATATGTAAAAGGTGTATAATCAAAGAATAATTTATGCATACCAAATAGAGAAGAGAAAGTAAATAGTAAATCCAGTCTGACTATTTTTTTAAAGACAAAAGCACATGAAATCGGACTGGTTAGTGTGTGAAATATGAGTTTCAGTTCACAAATGGTTTTTGTCCTTTAAAGGAATTTTTTTTAATTTTATTTTATATCATTAAAACAATAATATTCTTAACACTACTGTGCTGTATCTTGTTCAAGACTTATGATCATAGAATGACATCGATATGGCAATTGAGAAATTTGCATAAATTTCTTTTGAAGAAAAACAATAAAGGGGCATTTGCATCTATACTCGCTTTTTGTGTCACGTTTTAACTTGTGTCCGCTTTGCAAAAAAAATTGCAAGTGTACCCGATTTTTCGCATAACTTCAGCATATGGGGTTGAAGTAGCAAAGGCAATCACGTAAAACTTCAGCATTCTAGTAGCCGGGTCTGAAGTTCCGCTCTAGAGCTGAAGCTTTTGTTGTTGTAACTAGCAAACTTCAGCTCTAGAGTTGAAGTTTTTGTTTTGTAACTGGGGAACTTCAGCTCTAGAGCTGAAGATTTTGTCTTTGTAACTGGGAAACTTCATCTCTAGAGCTGAAGTTTTTGTTCTATATTTGATTAACTTCAGCATGTTGAGCTGAAGTTTTTGTTCTATATTGGATTAACTTCAGCATGTTGAGCTGAAGTTTTTGTTCTATATTTGATTAACTTCAGCATGTTGAGGTGAAGTTTTTGTTCTATATTTGATTAACTTCAGCATGTTGAACTGAAATTTTTGTTCTATATTTGTTCAAAAGAGTAATTGGTCAGGAAACATCTCAAGCAGGATCGTTGGTTGCTTTTGATCGTCTTAGATTTGACTTCAACTTCCATTGGCCTCTTCAAGACAAGGAACTTGTTGAAATTGAAGGTTTGATCAACCAATGAATTGGCGATGTCGCGATTCTGGAAACGAAAGTCATGTCTCTGCCTGATGCAAAAAGAGATGGGGCAATCGCAATGTTTGGAGAAAAATATGGAGAACAGGTGCTTATGCTTATCAAATTTTAAGTTAAAAATGCGATGATTATAGAGCAGGGGAGATTTTTCTGGCTGCTACCTTATTGTTACTTAGCCGGAAGATAGTCATTCTTAAAAGACTTGATGTTTCTCATTCATTTGTTTGCGAGCTGAAAGCAGCAATGTTGAAGTCATCGTTGTAGAAGAAGAAAGAAGAAAATGAAGGAGGAGAAGGAGGAGGAGAAAGGAGCTAAAGTTGTTTAAAAAGTGGATACAAGTTAAACATTTTTAAAAAAATGGGTATAGGTTAAATGGGGGCGACCAAATAGGGCGCCCCGTGCAATTTTTACAACAATAAAGTGCCCATAGGCCTCAGCAGTCGGCCCGTTTAGAGCTGAGATGGGTTGGGCTAGCATTTTGAAAAGCGTTCAAATGAAGGCTGAGTTAGATTTATTTTGGGAAACTTACACAAATGTCCCAAATAAATCTCAACTTACCAACCTCTAGCCAGTAGTCATAGACTTACCAAAACTAGCCAATAAAAATTAAAAAACCAAATAATAGGGTTCTTTCTCTCAAAGAATCACATGCAAAAATCACCTTCCATATTTTTAAGCGTGATTAGCAACACTAGATACAAGACAGAAAGGAAATTTCATGGATGAGTAGCAAATAAGGTGATGAAATACAAAAAAAAATTATACAATATTCCAAAAATCTAAACAAAATAGGAACTTTTTCAATGGGTACAGTTGAAATTCATTGAAAATATATAGATAAGCCAATATACAAAAATTGAGGAAGATTGGAGGTGATTTAGACTGGTTTTGTATCAAAATTCGTAATTAAATCGAGTTTAAAAAATTCTTCTACGACACATGTATCAAACATGTATCACGCATGTATCTCACACACAGGTATACATGAATATACATGTGATGCACAATTGATACAAATATGATACATATGTGATACACAATTTTTTTTTTCATGTTCAATTTTTACTTCGAAGCAAACCACCTCAAAACTTCACCAAATCATCCCAAAACTAAGATTCAAGCTCCTTAAGTTGTGCCCAATCGATTTTAATAACATTCACTCAAAACAAAGCAAAAATTTGATTTTTTTTTTTGGCTACAAATAGCTAATTGGCTAATATTAGTAATACTTGGCTAATATTGGTAATATTTTATCAATTGGCCAATTTTTGTAATGAGTTACTTATAAATGGACATAGCTGTTTTTTTTAGGGAAACTTACACAAATGTCCCAAATAAGTCTCAACTTACCAACCTCTAGCCATTAGTCATAAACTTACCAAAACTATCCAAGCACATATAAAGATTGAAAAACCAAATAAATAAGGTTCTTTCTATCAAAAAATCACATGTAAAAATCTCCTTCCATATTTTAAGCGTGATTAACAATATTAGATGCAAAACGGAAAGAAAATTTCATGGATGAAGTAGCGAATGAGGTGATGAAATATAAAAAAATATACAATATTCCAAAAATCTAAGCAAAAAAGAAATTTTTTCAATGGGTATAGTTAAAATTCATTGAAAGCATATAGATAAGTCAATATACAAAATTTGAGGAAGATTGGAGGTGATTTGGACTGGTTTTGTATCAAAATTCGTAATTAAATCAAGTTCAAAAAATTATTCTGCGACACATGTATCACGCATGTATCTCACACACAGATATACATGGATAAACATGTGATACGCAATTGACACAAATATGATACATATGTGATACACACATCATTTTCTTTTCATGTTCAGTTTTTACTTCTAATTTTCAATTCAAACCACCTCAAAACTTCACCAAATCATCCCAAAACTGATATTCAAGCTCCATAAGATGTACCCAATATATTCTAGTAACACCCACTCAAAAGAAAACAAAGATTTGACCTTTTTTTGCTACAAATAGCTAATTGGCTAATATTAGTAATATTTTGTTAATATTAGTAATATTTTATGAATTGGCCAATTTTTGTAATGAGCTACTTATAAATGGACATATCTGGTAATTTCCCTTATTTTAAAGGAATTTTTACATACATATACACTATTTGAAACTTTATTACCCTCCCTACTCAAGTTTCAATTACATATTATATACAATTTACCAATAAGGAAAGAGAAGAGGAGGGAAAAAAAAGGAAATGTGTGTAACTAAATTTCTTGATTGAAGGCATTAATAATGGATTGAGAGCATTTTAAGGTGGAATATATATAATTTTTAAGTAATCCTTATTTAGGGCGGGTAATATACAAATTTAGAATAATTAACAACAACAACAACAACAACAACAACAACAAAAAATCCAGTTTAATCCCAACATGTGGGATCTTGAAGGGTAGTTTGTACGCAGACCTTACCCCTACCTAGTGCAGGTAGAGAGGCTGTTTTCAATTGAACCTCGGCTCAGGAAGGGCAAGAATAAGAGGGAAGCAAGGAAGGAAGAAATATGAAGAAAAAAAACAATAATACCAATAAAAATCACATACCTCAATAAAGGATAAATAGTATCCAATAATAGCAACAGGGAATATAATACCTAAGGCGAACAAAACCACATACCGTAATAAAAATCTGAGAATATGAAGGGAAACACATGCTACTAAGCCTATCAGTGAACACTATAAACTACCTACTAACCTTCTACATTAATACTTGACCTCCACACCTCCTATCAAGTGTCATGTCCTCAGTGAGCTGAAGCCACGTCCTGCCTAATCACTTCTCCCCAGTACTTCTTAGGCCTACCTCGACCCCTTCTCAAACTCTCCATGTCCAACATCTCACACCTCCTGACAGAGGCATCAATGTTCCTTCTCTTAACATGTCTAAACCATATCAGCCACGACTCTCGCATCTTATCCTCCACGGAGGCTACTCCCACTCTGTCCCGGATAGCTTCATTCTTAATCCTATCTCGCCTGGTACACCCACACATCCATCTCAACATCCTCATCTCTGCTACTCTCATCTTCTGCACGTGGGAGTTCTTGACTGGCCAACACTCATCCCCATACAACATAGCGGGTCGAACCACCACTCGATAAAACTTACCCTTAAATCTTAACGACACATTCCTATCACATAGAACACCGGAAACGAGCCTCCACTTCATCCATCCCGCTCCGATGCGATGTGTGAGATCTTCGTCAATCTCCCTGTTGCCCTGGATAATAGACCCGAGATACTTAAAACTCTCTTTCTTGGGGATAACTTAAGCATCAAGCTTAACCTCTACGCCTGCTTCATGGGTCTCACTGAATTTGCACTCCAAGTATTCTGTCTTGGTTCTACTCAATTTGAAACCTTTAGACTCCAAGGTTTGTCTCCAAACCTCTAAACTTGCGTTAACTCTGCTACGCGTCTCGTCAATCAACACTATATCATCGGCAAATAACATGCACCAAGGCACCTCCCCTTGGATGTGACGCGACACGACAGTACATCCATCGCCAAGGCAAAAAAAAATGGGCTAAGAGCCGATCCATGGTGCAACCCCATCACCACAGGGAAATGGTCTGATTCACCAACCACCGTCCTCACCCGAGTCTTAGCATCAACATACATATCCTTAATCACCCTAATGTACGCTACTAGAATGCCGCTAACCTCCAAACACCTCCACAGGACCTCCCTCGGAACTTTATCGTATGCCTTCTCAAGGTCAATAAACACCATATGCAAACCCTTCTTCCTTTCCCTATACTGCTCCACCAATCTCCTTACCAAATGAATCGCTTCCCACCATTATAAACGTCAGCTCCAACATTCTGCAGAACTCAGTTGAGCTTCAGTTAGCCGGAAATTGAGTTCCAGCCGTCCAAATTGAACAAAATCAATGCAATAAAACACAAGTACCCCCTCCTTCCGTATTCATCTGCCAAAAGGAAAAACCCCATGTACACTTCTTGGATTTTTAAATCTGGGAAGGAAGATTTTGATGACGATATGACCAAACAACTGAACAACCATAAAAGCAAACTATAAGGAAAAGAAATAGACCTGGAGGTCAACGAGGAAACCAGCATTCATCTTGGTCGAAGAATAGATCGGGGACCGGTGAGGGATAAATTCGGACGACGGAGATCAAAAGAGTGAGCTTGATTGGTGGTGTTTGTTTGTCTTAGCTGGTTGTACTTTGAACATTTAGCAGCTAGCGTGGATCTTACCCTGCATATGAAGATTTCGTTGTTCTTCCATTGTTTTCCCTCTTCTTTCCCACCGTCAGATTCTTGCTTGATAGATTTGTTTTTGAGATAAATTTCCTTTTTTAAAAGTTTGATCTTTTTTGGTAGATTTTGTTCAATGATTCTGTATTGAAATTTGTGGATGTTTGACGTTTTTGTGAAATTTTTTGGTTGCCGGTAATGAAAAATTTCGGCAAGCTCCATTTTTGTTGGGAAGGTGATGACCTGGACATGAGGTCAAAATGAATTGGAGGAAAAGAAAAAGAAGAAAAGTTATAGAAAGAAAATTTTATTTGTCACGCTCTGAAAAGTGGTGTAATACACGCTCTATGCTATATCATCATTTTGTGTTTAAATGACACATTCAAGGTATGGTTGAAGTGTTAAAATGGAACGGACTTAAGATGGAGTGTCAAAGTGAAAAATGAGTACAAGTTTAATGGTTTGCCGATGTATTCTTTCTATTTTCTTATCTACAAGATTATTAACATTCTAACACCGAGAAGATACTTTCATACAACATATAAAAGTTCCATACAATTTGCACGCTTGAAGGATAAAGTTCTACAATAATGCATAAAACATATTAAAATTTCATGCCATCAACATGCATTGAAGTGTAAAGTCTAATACACTTATTTGTGCCTAGCCCCTAAGTTTGTGCATCAATATCAGTGCTTCTCTCCAGAACCAATTCATTCGCTTCAATCACATTCGCACTAATGTCTTCATTAAGAAGTCTTGTAACCTATAAAATAATACAATCAATCAGAACAAAGAAAAAAATGTTAAGCTACACGAGAGTAACTTCAAACAGTACATATTTTCTCAACAATACGTACAAAAAACTCTCTTAAATAATACCTAAATAATATCATTTCTATACTTATGTAATTGACCTTTTGACAAGAGAGAACTTTGATGCATCCCCACCTATCTCCTCAAAAATTACCAGCAAATTTCCAGTTGGCTTCAATGGAGATCGAAGAACGTGGTATCTAAAAGAAACCAACAGGTTAAAAGAGCTAGCAACCATTTTAATCTTCTCATCTAATATCTAAGGAGCAAAAATACTACTGTGATCTGCATACCATCTTTGTATTGGCTGGCCGCAACCGGATTGGTACTTTTCTTGTCGGTATTGTGCCTATATAAGTGTTGGACTGCAGTTACCAGTGGAATAAGCAGTCCAGCATCTTCCGGTGCTCTGCCCCTTAATCCATACTTTACTCATTCCCATACTACTGATCATGTCCAGTGCTAATGGAAGTATACCTGAAAGTTTCATGAACAATCTCAATATTTATGGTCAAGATCCAGATTCCACCTATTCATTTCTCATTATTAGTTATTACAGCTCTATGCGACAATATCAATCTTATCTTCAAACTTCAAAAGCCCAACTCTTAATATTGAGAAGTGTTAATATATAATTCTGATGTTTCAAAAGTTACAGCAAATAGTATACAAGTGATTTCAATCAGTTTGAGTATAATTTTTAAGGGTTCTTCCTATTATATTTTGCCTTGTTACTGATCATCTGTTAAGCAATTCAATTTGGAAATTCTTCTGTCCCGTCTCCCATATAGATTGAAGCAAACATATATACCTTGCACCACGTAATTAAGAGGTTGACACTGCCTTGCTATCAAAGAGCCTCCCACCCAATCAGTTAGCAGAAATTGCATCTCAACCCTACCTGCGCCAAAGCATTCAAAGTTGTGGTAAGGACCACTAAGATGCCAAAGCATGAATAAGAAATTAGGACAAGCACCTGATAGGACCATTTCTCCCAAGATAAGTACCTTGGTCCCTTGTCTAGCCCATGAAGAACAACCGGTCCAAGAACTCCCATAACATGCTCGTTGTTCGTCAAATATAACAAACCAAGACACAAACGTGAAAACCACTTATGGCAAGCAAGAAAATGATGAGTGATTTCTAAAATGCTGAGGTATCAATCCTCACCACCCTTGCCCCAACTCAAGTTGTTGCTACTAATGTTTATTCCAAATAATATTGTGTTTCATTCTCCACACATCATAGTTCTAAGAACCCGTTTGGATTAGCTGATAAGCATTAGGTGGTGAAAAATACTTTTAAGTGCTAAAGCAGATTTAATAAATACGCAGTTACGTGTTTGGATACAAGTACTGAAATTGATAATAAGTTGATACAATATTTAATAACAAATGCTGATAAACTCTTTTTATGTTAAAATGACTTATATAGCCTTAGAACTGTTTACACTTATAAGGGTGTAATTTCTTCGAAATTTTAGATTCCAAATACAAAATACTTTATTTGACATTTTATTTTAGATAAAATTGTGCTTAGATAAGATAACATTATGATAAATATAATTTATTTTATGATAAACATATAATCATAAGTTATAAAAATTAATAAATTGATAAAAGTTTTTTAGTAAAAAATGAAACTAAATAGGACAAAATATTTGAATAGAAATAAATATTGTCTTCATCACCACAACACCTAGAAAGAAATATACCAAAAAGTTGATTGTCGTCATTTATTACGTACAGTTCAAAGTTTAATACACAATCACATAGATATAAATATGCAGAGGAATAGAGAATTTGCTTATCTTAAATAATTAATGAGAATTGCAAACTTGAAGAGGGGAAGGGGGAGGGGGGGAGGGGTGGGGGGTTGAACAATACTTGCGCCGGAGAGTATTGATGTAGGAGTTTTGTTCTAAAAAAAGAATATTTTAAGGATAAAATAGTAAAAGATTTGGTCAAACTTAAAGTTCTTATAAGATAAAAATTCATAAGCTGGGGTGACCAACTTATGGCTTTTGGGTTATTTTTGACTTATAAGCACTTTTAGCTTTACCAAACGTGCAGATAAGCCGAAAAGTACTTATAAGCTAGTTTGACCAGCTTATAAGCTTATCCAAACACCCTCTAAAACGATTTGATGCTTTATCCATGTATATCCTTTCAACTATCGCCCAAGGGCCATAGGTGTCTAGTATCAAAGCACAATAAATAACTTGTCAATTACTATGACGATCTCAGGTCAAAGGAAATTCTTACATCACATTCTTCAAGAGAATATCCTATTGACAGTTTATGGTAATTCTAACCATTAGGAATTATCCAATGAGTCGGTTCAATGATCATATCTCTATATGCATCATCTATCTATGTGATTTAGTTAATGAGATCAACTAATCTTTATCTCATAAAGACGATCACATAAATATTGATCTAACCGGATTACTAATGTCCAAATTAATAATCCTATGACCAAGAACTTATTTAGATTAAACTATAAGAAACTTTACTCTCATTATCATGATCTCCATCACAATGTCAAGTTTCACAATTTAATCAAGGACCTTATCAAGTTAATCACAATTAATAATAACTATGATAAAAGAATATCAAATGCCATATATATTTTTATATCAAATAACGTTCACAAAAATATATTCAAATCATCACATGTGATATTGGATCTAGGGCATATCTACTATATCCCTAACAATATCTGCCATGCAAAAGTCTCTGCCGTCAGCGGAAATGCTTGCGACAGCAAAAGATGACACTGAGAGATTGCTAATCATGCTTTCTCAAGACTTGCTTCTACCCAAAAATTGTTCAACATTAAGTGCAGCACTATCAATATATGCTGCAACACCTGATTTATCGGCTGAGAGATCTCTTGCCTTGGAGAAAGTCAAAGAGAACCTTCCATGCCCTTCCTTGACCTTGCGTAGAGCTAAGAAGGACCAAGAGGGAGTATTATAAGGAGGCTGCCAAGAAAGTAGTCCTCGTCGATGAGCTCACTAAAGATCAGGAACTCTATACTAACCTCAAAGACTCCAACGACAAGCTTGAATGTTCAATCGGCAAGTTTGAAGGATGCAAAGACAAAAAGAAAAGCAATCCAGGAGCAAAAATTGAGTTTGGCTAACAAGTGTTTTGAAAAGTCTACTGCTCTTGATGAAATGGAAGCTGAGTCTTCTGTTTTGGAGGAGATGAAGAAGCTAGCCGATTCAGATGTTGCCCGAGTGGAAGAAAGCTTGAGAGACTTCAAGAGTAAGATAATCGAGTGATCGCTTGCATAAACCGTACGTCATGAGAATTTGCTGGCTAGTGATCCACAGTCTAAGAGCATGTAAATATTTTTTTGCTATTTACAAACTGTCTTTTGAATGGCATCCCTAAGTATAGCAGTCCAAACATGTAAAGTGAAACGTGGAAGTGTATTCTAGTTATGGTTTTTGGTGGCACAGGTTGATGGATCAGGGATAGTTGTTTTTGTGCTGAAGCATTCTCTTTATTGCTAATTTTTTTCCTTACTGTGTTTTTTTTTTTTGGTAACGTTGGTGTCTAGGCAAGTTTACATGCACCTCCTACTATTGAATAACTTTACTTACCGAAGTTGAGACTGGGAGATACGGTCAAGTTGTCCATGTCATCTCGATATGCAGGCTTTAATTTAATGTTGTAAGTAACATGATGGTATAAATATTCTTTATTCTAAAGCAGTGTGCTACAATTGAACCCATATTTCATAAGTAATTGAATAAATATTAAGGTGAACAAAGAAGATCAATACAAATTCTTCAACTCCCACTCAAAGTACTATGAGAAGCTCTCGCAAAAGCTAGCAAATTCTCTTCCCTCTTTGATTTTATTTTTTATCACTTTGTTAGCAATACATAATGTAATATCATATATACTATGTCATAAATTTTGTGATCATATTAGGATTTTGATTCGTTCTGGCTCTTATTTTTCATATGCTTATAATCTGCATACATATTTTGTAACTAGAGTTCATATAGTGGTGGTACTTTGCTCATGATTTTAATATTATGACAGTCAAAGAGAATGTTTCGGTACAAAAAAATACAGTAAATCTACAGTTGGAGAGAGCGAGGTGTAACTGAATATTTTGTGCCAACATATTACATTTATAAGTTTTAACCGTAAATTTCATTATTTTTTAAAAGAAAATATAACTTGCCAATAAAGATAAATTTGAACGTAACCTCATTTCATCAAAACCAAATATAAGCATATATAATGTATAAGCTAGTTTTGATTCAATACCTACAAAACAAAACAAAAATGCTTTTTTTCCTTGGGTAGATTTCACGAATGGTCATATAATTATGACTTTTCTCACGCTGGTCATATAACTATGTTTTCTCAGACAAAAATTATAAAAATTTTACTAACTCACACAAATATCATAATCGGAAAATACAAATTTTCCTTGTATGTGAATTTGACAATGAAGTAGCCTTCATTGTGCAGGCAAACTTTAGGTTTGACTATGAAGTTTCAATGTGATGCAATAAATCGATCGACAGCCCAAATTGTAGGTGTTTCCCCAATTACATACATTATTACAACATTTCGCCATTTCTCTGTCTCCCTATCCACCTCTTCCTATTCCAGTTGCACAATTTCGACACCATTGCGAATTTGAGGAGCAATGAAAGTAAGATTCATACCTTTAGCCGCCATTCTATTCCCTTCAAATAGGTTCGCCCAATTCTTATTCTCCTTTCCATTATTTACCTTCTCCGTCTGTTGTTCCGCCATAATAGCCTCCTTTTCTTAGGGCCATACAGAATCAATAACAAGCGTATAATAACCAAAGCTTGGACTCCGAATTTCAATTTTGATGAGGAGGTATTAAAAATCATACCCTTATGGATCAAACTTCCAAATTTACCACTCAATTGTTGGAGTATGAACTCATTAAGCAGAATAGGGAGTGGACTAGGGAACCCTCTATATGTTGATGAATGTACAACAAAGGTTGAAAGGGTCTCATATGCAAGGATTCTCATTGAGATGGATGTCACTCAACCATTTCCAACAAAGGTGACTGTAAAAGATACTAACAGAAAGATATTTGAACAGGAGATAACATACGACTGGAGACCATTGTATTGTCCTACATGCTTGCAAGTAGGGAATTGCTGCCAACAAAAATACAATGTGACCACAAGGAACCCGTAACAACAGCCACAAACAATGAAGAAGCCTGCAAAGCAGGTATGGGTGAAAGTAGGGCAAAGAAAAACCGTAACACAAGTGGAAACTAAAAGACAAGGAATAACCGGGCAGTAAGGGGAAAGATAAAGAGGGTGAGGAAGGCTGGAAAGAAGAGCGTGGCAGATCAGCTGGAAAGATAATTAAAGCAGGAAAACTAGAAATTACACACATTCAAAAGGGCCAATGAAACTGCTAGTGGACTGACTTTCTAGGCCTTCTTTCTTGCTTGGAATGGAATAATATCGATTCATACAGAAGAAAAGGTTCTCTATTGATTCAAACATTGTACCTAACCTATGGGATAGGGATTGAGAAGGTGTTGTCATCTATCTCGACCAGTTTCCCGAGGCGTTGGAAATCCAGACGGTTCAGGTCCCGACACATGGGGGATTAATTAAGCTGCAAGGATCGTACGCGTTCCCGAAGGCACAGTTTTTTTTCTTAATCAACCATAGGTGATGACAGTTCTGGCAAATAGCCTATCTTCCTGCCCGCCCCCGTTTCTCTATGCTCGGTTCCACAATCAATCCCAGATCCATCTATTTGAGGGAGGTCCAATTCTGTTTTTGCAAAGAAGAAGGGCCATGTTCCTATGGGTTCACGTGCTAAGGCTCCACTAAAAAATGCTCTTTTTCAAGAGAATTGGTTAGCACAAATGGTTTCAATTCACTTAGTGAAGAAGAAAATCAATAGAGAATGGAACCACGACATGCACAGTATGAAGAAGGGGGAGGAAGTAGCATAGGGGTGGAGGACATAACTCAATTTCTTTTTCTACCAAGATGAAGATAGTTACTTGGAATGTTCGAGGGGTGAATAAGTTGTATAAACAAAAGGAGACAAAGGAGTTTATTAGAGAAAATAATATTAGTATTATAGCAATACTAGAGCATAGAGATCAATAGGATAAATTTGCAAGTATAGTTAATAAAGTTGCACCTGGATGGGACTGGATCACTAATGCATCTCATACATAAAGAGGGAGAATATTGCTGCTATGGAACCCCAACCTTGCAGTGATAACTGAGCTGGATATGCATCCTCAATTCATACATGTTCAAGTGAAAGGCATAGATGTGAATATTGAATATCACTTCACTGCAGTATATGGCTTACATACTATAAAGGACAGACACGTCTTGTGGCAAAAGGTGGACCAAATGGAGTCATGGCAGCAAGGACCCTGGTTAATTATGGGGAACTTCAATGCCATATTGAATGTAGAAGACATAATATATGGTACAGAGGTGCATGATGCATAAACAAAAGGCTTCAGAAAGTTTATGGTAGAAACTGGGATGATAGAACTACAAACAATTGAAAGATCATACACATGGAGTAATAATCACACATATAGTAGGATTTATAGAGCCACAATCAACTCCAACTAGATGAATACAATTCCACCTCTATCAGTGCAAGTTATGGATCCTATCTTCTCATACCACTCTCTACTCTGCATTGAATTGGACGGACCAGAAATGTAACGACCCGGCTGGTCGTTTCGTAGAATTTGTATTCTAATTATTATTATTGACTTGTCGTAGGTTGGTTATACTGTTATTGATGTGTTAGAGTTGGTAGGCTTGAAATCGAAATGGTTATAATGAGAAATTAGTCACTTAGTCTTTAAAAATAGCCTTAAAGTTGGAAAAGTCAACTGAGAGTTGACTTATTTGTAAATGACTTTGGAATGCGGATTTTATGGCTCGGATAGCTTCGTTAGGTGATTTGGGACTTAGGAATGTGTTCGGAATATTTTTGTGATGTCCGGTGTAGAATTAGGCTTGAACTGGCGAAAGTTAGTTTTTGGCAATTTTCGGTTGGCAGTGGAAAATAGGCTATCGGGGTCAAAACGGAATTCCGGAAGTTGGAACAGGTTCGTAATGTCATTTTGGATATGTGTGCAAAATTTTAGGTCAATCGGATGTGTTTTGGATAGTTTCGGTATCGTTGGTGGAATTTAGAAATTTGAAAGTTCATAGACTTGAATTCGATGTGATTTTAGTGTTTTTGCATTGTTTTTTGGGGATTCGAAGGCTCGACTAAGTTTATGTGATGTTATGGGATGTGTTGGTTGAGGTCTCGAGGGTCTCGAGTGAGTTTCAGGTGATTTCGGCCCATTTCTAGTTGCTAATTTTTGGATTCAGGGGTGTACAGTGCGGTAGCATTGATTTGGATGAGTTAGCACAGAGAAAATTTGAAAAAATCTGGTTTTTCTATGCGATCGCACAAGGCTTCCCTCGATCGCACAAAGTAAAATTTATGTTGCACTGTCCCAACTTTGGAAGTTTATAACTCACAATCTATAAGGAATTTGAAGATGATCCAAAAATGAAAGTTGTAGCTCTTGATGTCTAGTTTTCAGAAAGGTAAGCCAGTTGTAATTTGGAGTTTTGTACAAAGATTTATGACCATTATACTATAGGTTATCCGGAAGAGTTGGAGAAGGCTGTTGGAAAATTTGTTCTATGCGATCGCATAGAGGAGGCCGCGATCGCATAGGGTTAAATAAGGGCTGGTAAATTTTGTTCACTGCGAACGCACAGCTGGAGCCGTGATCGCACAGTGTGTATACCTGGGCAATATAAAATTAAACCATCCGCAACCATTAGACCTTTTAACACCAGTTTTGAACGGGAAGAAGCTTTTGAGGCGATTTTGAAGAGGGAACATCAGTGTTCATCATAGAGGTAAGTATTTTGGACCATAAAACTCGATTATAGGTGATTAAGGAACATAGTCTCAGTGTTTTATTCATGAAAATCAGTAGAAGAACATTTTGGTATAATAAATTAGGGCTTGAGATGTGCTGACGTTAGTGCTTGAGATTATGAGACCTTTAGGGGTCGATTTGAAGGGTCAAACGAACTCCGATTTTTGCGTTCTTTATATGTACGGACTCGTGATATGACGAAGAACATTTTGGTATAATAAATTCTGAGTTTTGAGATGCGGGCCCGGGGGTCGGATTTTAGCAAATTTCGGGTTTTGTGCTAGAATTAATATTTTTCAATTGGGATTCATTCCTTAAGCATAATTTGGTGATAAAAATCTGAACTTGGTAGATTTGGAGCATTCGGAAGTTGATTCGAAAGGAAAGCGTATTGCGGAATAGTTTCCGGACTAGTTTGAGGTAAGTAATGTCTTTAAATCCTGTCCTGAGGGTATGAAACCCCGGACTCTGCACCCTTTCACGGGTTTTGGAATGCAAAGGTTGGAACTTTGGAAATATATTCCCTATTTAGGCAACTATTGAGTTGCGAAACCGATTTTTAAGCCTATGCTTAATAGTATTGATATATATTTTTTGATATGATTTGGGATGTAAACCATGTTTGGGGCCTAGTGCCGATCTGTTTACCCGGGGGCTATTTTTACTATTTTCCTCACTTGATATATTATGATTTTCACTCAGTCTTTTCTTGATAATTGTTTTGACCCTCAGAGTATTTTTGATACTATTTCTTGAAATTGAAACACTGTTTTTGGGTCGAGAACCCGGTATATTTATGGCCTGAAGGGCAAGTTGAGAGTGTCTGACTGAGTTACGTTACGGGCCTATATTGTGGGGATGTTATGATATGAGTGATGCTGCGGGCCTATATTGTGAGTGATTTATGCCATGATGTGGCTTGTTATAGCGCTTGGGCTATAGGAGCCCTTCCGGAGTCTGTACACACTCCAGTGAGCGCAAGTACCTAATGAGTGATGTTGTCCACGGGGCTGATACTAAGTGATTGTGAGGTTGCCTGATGGGATAATATTGTGTGACTATGAGGTTGCCTGATGGGCTAATATTGAGTGATTGTGAGGTTGCCTGATGGGCTGATACTGAGTAACTATGAGGTTGCCTGATGGACTAATATTGAGTGACTGTGAGGTTGCCTGATGGGCTGATACTGAGATTGTTATGAGAAATGATTTTGGCCTGAGGGGCAGATTTACGATGATTTTACTGAGTTTTGAACTATGATTCACTTTATTTTCAAACTGATTTTTACTGAGAGTTTTACTGAGATATATTGAAATTATACTTGTTTCAAAGGATTTCTGGAAATTGGATTTTGAACTTATGTATTTGATGAATACTTATGGTGACTTGGTGATTTACTCGTTTTGTGAATTGGTGTATCTGTGCTGTGAGTTTCTTATTTCTCATACTGTGATTTATTTTCATTACTACTGAGTTGGCATAATCATCATTACTCCATGCACATGTGTGTGCAGATCCAGGTATTGATTCGGAGCAGTAGTCGTCCGAGTTCGTTATCCGCAACTTACGTGATTTTGAGGTAGCTGTCCAGCGTCCGCAGCTTCTCCATTTCCCTTCCTTATTTAGTATTAATATACCATTCCTAGACTTTGTCTATGACAATAGCAGAGTTAGTTTATTTCGTAGATGCTCATGACATGTTGACTCCGGGTCTTGGGGACGGTTGTAGACTGTTAGCTTAATTGTTTTGTTTAAGGATTTCAAAATTTATATGCGTATTATGAATCGTTGAAAATAAATTCATACATTTGAAAAGAAAATGTGAAAATTTTGAGTGCTGGCTAGCCTAGTTCCACGATAGGCGCCATCATGGCCGGTTAGGATTTAGGGTCGTGACAAGTTGGTATCAGAGCTCTAGGTTGCATAGGACTCAACGGTCATGAGCAGGTTTAGTAGAGTCTTGCGGATCGGTACAGAGACGTCTGTACTTATCTTCGAGAGGCTGTAGAACCCTTAGGAAACAGTCCACATTCTTGAATTCTTATCGTGTGAATCCATTTATTCAGCCAAAAGCGTAACTCTTTGAATTCCTTTCATGTATTCGAATGCGCACGCGATCGCTTGGTATCGGTTGTGCGTCGGCGGCTTGTGACTTCCATGGGTGATATGTGATTTTTAACATGTTAATAATGGGCCAGTCGGAACGAGTTGAGGTCGGCTTTTGTCTGCGGCTTGAGTGTTGAGATTTCATTGGGGTGAGCACATGTGTTGGGGGACTTATATGTCCGTTTGTGTCCTAATTGATGGAACTTTGTGACTAGATGCCTATATGGTGAGTGTGATCGAAATGTTAGATGTATTCAGGTTGTTTGATTGTGACCAAAATGAATTGGCGGGAGATGTGGCAAGAACCAAAATGAATTAGCGGTTTAAACTCATGCTTCTTCAAAAAAACCTGGACAACAATTAGGGAGGAGGTGACCAATACAATACTTAAGTTCTTTGAAACTCAAGACATGTAACGACCAATAAGTTGTACTGCTATTACACTAATGCTAAAAGTGAAGAACCCATCTTATGTGAAGGAATTCAGACCAATTTCCTGTTGTACTACAATATACAAAATCATATCAAAAATGCTAACCAACATACTACAAGGGGTTATGGATGACTTGATTGATAAAGGACAAGCTGCGTTTGTACCTCGAAGGGTGATCAATGATAATATTATACTTAGCCATGTGTTAATAAAGGGGTATGGGAGGAAAGGAATATCACCTAGATACATGATCAAGATTGACATACAAAAAGCCTATGACTCACTTGAGTGGGTGTTCCTGGAGCAGGTGCTTATCCGGTTGAACTTCCCTGACACATTTGTGAAATGGATTATGACCTGTGTACAAACAGTGTCCTACTCTATTGTAGTTGATGGTAAGGAAACTACTCCATTTTATTGAAAGAGATGGGTGAGGCAATGAGACCCCCTATCTCCTTATCTTTTTGTAATAGCAATGGAATACCTTACTAGGCTGCTGAAGACTCTAAAGAACAATCATGATTTTAACTATCACCCTAGGTATGCAAATCTAAACCTAGTGCAGTTGGGATTTGCAGATGACCTGCTCATATTCTGCAGGGGAGATGTGATATCCGCAAAGCTATTGTATGCTTGTTTTGACAGTTTTTGTAAGGAATCTGAATTAGTAGCTAACCAGGGGAAAAGTTATGTATATTTTGGAGGAGTTGCTCCTAACATTCAACAGGAAATCCTGCAAACTTTGGGCTCACAAGCTGGCACATCGCGCTATAGATACTTAGGTGTGCCTTTGAGCTCTAAAAGACTATAAATTGTGCAATATCAACCACTATTAGAAAACATGGCAGGAAGGATCACTACGTAGATAGCAAAACTATTGTCTTACGCAGGAAGATTGCAGCTGATTAAGAGTGATCTTACAGCTATACGAAATTTCTGGTCTCAAATTTTCATATTGCCTAAAAAGATCATTCAGGTGATTCAAGCAATTTGCAGAAGCTACCTCTGGACAGGAGTTGCATAATATTCCAAAAAAATCTCCCACTGCCTGGGGAAAGTTATGGTTACCTAAGTGTCACGCCCCAAACCTAGGCCTGGACGTAACACGACACTCAGTACCTGATTACATGTGACCGAGCGAACCAACTAGCTGGCCGAATCAGCATGTGATATCATAACATACTAAATGCAGAAGATAAACTAACACATTCTGATATACTAAAAGCATGAATGATAAAAATAAAAGTGTGGAAACACTAATACAAGTCTGAAACATGTCTGTAGCCAACATTGCTTAACACAAAAGGCTTGTGACTCTGCCTAATTGTTACTCTAGTCTATGAAGCCTCTAATGAAGTACTGAGAATATTGACTTTCTGAAAATACTGAAGACTGTAAGGTAATGATAATGCCTCGAAAGAACTGGGGATCACCAAATAGCTGGTACGAGAATCTTAGCGCTCTGAATCGTCAACCTTTAAATCATTACCTGCATCGTGAGATGCAGGCTCCGGGAAAAAGGGACGTCAGTGCATTTGAATTGCACTGGTATGTAAAGCAACTGAAAGAAAGAATTATAAATGCTAAAACTGAAACTAAGCTGATAACTGAAAAGATAATTATAATAATTGAACTGAACAAAGGAAGTAAGGATATGAATACTCCCTCTTCTGAATGATGAACAACCTATTTATCTAAATAAGCTACGGCCTTCGGCCCAATATATATATATATATATATATATATGTGTGTGTGTGTGTGTGTGTGTGTGTGTGTGTGTGTGTGTGTGCGCGCGCGCGCGCGCACAAGCTACGACCTCAGGCCCAAGTATATGTATACATAACTACGGCCTCAGGCCCAAAAATGCATAAAGCATAAACTACAGCCTCAGGCCCAAACATGCATAAAGCATAAACTACGGCCTCAGGCCCAAATACAGGTGTTCAACATTCAGAAACTGAGAACCATACTGAGTTACATGATATTTGAATGCTGAATAGAACTAGACTGAGACATGTATTCTTGAACTGATTATGAAAATTGAAACTTCAATTGTTTATGACATGCTGATAATCTAGACTGAGACCCATGGGCATCAAACCAAGTTTGTATTGATTATGCATTGATTTTACAACGTTTGCGAAGCTAGAGAATAGAAGTTCTTCGACTATTCATGGAACTAAGGCATAATTACTTTCTGAGAAAACTAGTAATAGTCATAATGAATGGGACGTAGGGAGAATCATAGACATTCCCAAACGTGAAGAGAGTTAGCCTCACAATCCTTAACTTCCTGATCTTGAGCGTAATACAACATTTGTCAACCCCATTCAACTTTAATCTATATCAATACAAGTCAAAGAGATTCCATATTAGCTATGATACTCATGTTTTGGTCACTTAGGCATTTTATCAAACACTTGGTGAGTATAAAGCTTCACAGCCCTCATTAATGGTGTTTCTTCACCCAAAAACCCATTCTCTTGCTCCTAAATAAATTTTAAAACATCAAATTGCTATAATCAATACCATTCTTTATCACCTATAAGGTAAACATCAACCTTAACCAATAATCAACAATCAACAACTCAAACCTATAACCGTCCATGTTTTTCTATCAAACTCATTAACTCATATCTCATGAACTAGAGTCTATAATCATTAATCTAATGCTAGAATCAATTAGAGGGTGAAGACATTACCTTTTTGGAATAAATCTTGCAAAATCCTCATTTGAGTTCTTGAAGAATTTTCTTGAAGATCTAAGTATTTTATGTGTAGATTCATCAATACTAGTGTTAAAATAATGGAATTCACACAAAGATAATGGGGATTGCTTACCCTGAAGATGGGAGGAGTTGCGGGGTCTTGAGAGAGTGGAGGAAAACCTTAAAATTCGTCCAAAAGAAATGGGGGAAGTGGACCCCCGAATTTGCTTAAAAATACCCTAGCTGGGCCGCGCCCCGTCTGGCGAAGTGAGCCTCACTTTGCTGTCTAGAACCTTCAAGGGAAGGCAAGATTCGCGCCCGGTCTGGCGAAGCGAGTCTCGCTTCGTTGTCCGCCAAAATAATTTGGTGGTTTAATTTTTGTAATTTGATCATAACTTCTTTTAGGAATGTGCAAATCACGAATGGTTTGAAGCGTTAGAAACTATACTCAAATACCTTTCATTTGATATGTTGTGCATCACCTAACACCTTATATATTTGTAGACATTCTCGTCCAAAGTGTGGTCTTGTGCGTACTCATTTGGAATTTTAGTCTATCATGTAATTTTTCAACTTGGCTTAGACTTAGGTCTCTCCTTGAACCCCAAATCACTTATGATATGCCTTATACACTTATTATCATAACCAATTAATTACCATCATGTTAATACTCATTTAATGCATTCACAACCGATTCAAATTTATGGGGTGTTACATTATCTCCCCCTTGGGATCATTCGTCCTCGAATGATTGTCCTTGTTGTATCCTCGGCTAACTCCGAACCTTAAATGGGTCTGGTGGGAACATGAACATTCATTAACACTTGCATACTAAACTGAATGAATACACGATTACTAAATTGATGAGACACTGAACTTAATAGGTACTAGATCGAAAGGCTACTAAACTGACTAAGCACTGAAAGACATGGAGATTGTAATATAAGGTCTGAAGGAGAAGGTTAGTTACCTTCAACATTTCTCCAAAATACCTGCCCGCTAACAGAGCATAACACAAGCCTCACAGGGCATTATAATACGCATAACATGAAACATATACGTGAATACTAGTCTGTCATGGATATGTAAATTATGAACTAACATGGATATACGAATTATGAACCGGCACAAATATTTGAGTACTACAGTGATATGAATACCTGAGCATTGAACTAACATTAATATCTGAGTATTAAGCTGGCATGAATATCTTAGTACTGGACTGACATGAGTATCTGTGATGACCCAAGGGGTCATTTTATAAATTTAGACTCTGTTCCATGCTTAATAGCCATAAAAATACTAATTCTAAATATTTTGATTTGCGTGCGCAGTCCGGGTGTGAAACAGGAAAGGTTTTATGTGAAAATATGAGAAATAGTAATTTCTCGAATTTAAATTTGATAAAAGTTGACTTTGGTCAATTTTTGTAGTAAACGGACCCGAATCTATGTTCCGATGATTCCGGGAGGTCCGCAGTAAAATATGGGACTCGGACGTATGCCCGAAAATGAATTCCCAGGTCCCAAGCCTTAGAAATCAATTTTTGAAAGAAATTGTTTTGCCGAAATGTTTATGAATTAAAGAAAAGAAATAATATTTAAAATCATTGGTATCGGGCCCGTATTTTGGTTCCAGAGCCCGATACAGATTCGTTATGATATTTAAAGATTAACTGTGAAATTTGGTAAAATACGGAGTTCGTTTGACGTGATTCGGACATCCGGTGGAAGAGTTATGAACTTTAAGTGTTCTTGATGAAAATGATGAGTTTTGAGGTTTAATTTATAGTTTTACATGTTATTTTCATGATTTGATCGCATGATCAAGTCCGTATGATATTTTTAGACTTGCGTGCATATTTTATTTAGAGCCCCGAGGGCTCGGGTGAGTTTTGGATAGGCCACGAGAGGTTTTGATCATGTACAAGTGTTGTTGTAGTCTGTTTTCTGGTGTCCAGGCCCGGGTACTATGCGATTGCAGAGCCATGTCCGCGATCGCTTCATCTGGGCAAGTTGTGCGAATGCGTATCATTAAAATAGGCCTGGGGGAGGGGAGTCCAGTACTCTATGCGATCGCACCCCTCCCCACACGAACGCACTGCCCAGTTTCCCCTTACCCTATCCGAACGCATGCTTTTGAGTGCGAACGCATAGGTTTGTGGCCCAGCTAATATAAATACTCTTTTAAAAACTGGAAGACCTTCTTCTTCACCATATTTTCGAGGTTTACAGCCCTAAGAACGATTTTCTTCAACAATTATCATCCACAAGTCATAGGTAATCAATTCTAAACTTTGTTCTTTCAATTCCTTACTGTTTTTCATCACTTTTAAAGCAAAAATTAAGAATTTTCATGGTAAAAATTGAGGGTTTAGGTAGAATTAGTGAATTTTGTAAAAATTAAATTTTTACATAGAATTAAGGTCGGATTTCAAAGCTAATTGTATATTTGGATTCGTGGGTGAATGGATAAATGTAATTTGGTCCGAACCCCGAGTTTTGACCAAGCGGCCTCAGGGTTGGGTTTTCACTTTTTTTTGAGAAAACTAAGAAAAAGTCATGTTTTTAAATAAAGTTAGTTCTTTTAGCATAAATTGATGATATTGAGTTGATTATGATTAGATTCGAGCAACTTAGAGGTGAATTCAAAAGGAAAAGACGTAATTGAGTAGTGAGTGGCCTACGAAATTGAGGTAAGTGTTTGGTCTAACTTTGACTTGAGGGAATAGGAATCCCCACTTGTTTGCTATGTGAAATGCATGGGCGTGGTGTATAGGTGAGGTCACGAGTATCTATGCACCACCCAAATGGCATGTTAAACATGATCCCTTCCCCGTTCCCAATTTAATTGATCCATCTTAGTTGTTCTTTGTTAATTATTGTTTCCATGACTACTAGGCCTCATTACTTTGATGTTAAATATTATTTTGGTTATTTTGGAAGAATATTGGTTGTACATTTGGTTCTCTTGGGGCACAAAAATGTTGAGCAGTTTGTAAGTGTGTTGAAAGCGCTGGGTGTTCTCTTAATCCTATCATGGTACGTAAAGACTGAGTTAGCTTGTTGGTGTTACGGTGATTACATATATTCGGACTTATATTATTATGTGATGTTGTTGTTTAAATCTTACGGGCATGTTGTTGTTTAAAGCTTACGGGCTATACTGTTTTCTGTTTGAAATTTTTGAATCAAAATTTGGTGTGATAATGTGATGACCCAAAAGGTCATCCCGTGTAATTTTAGCTAAATCCGTATTCCGAGACCATGAAAGCCTCCTTTTATCTCACCTCGATATGCGTGCATAGATCGGACGCATTACCGGGAAGCCTTTATGTGGAAATTGATAAAAGGATGATTTTTATAATAATTATTTGAATAAAGTTGACTTTGGTCAATATTTTTGGTAAACGGACCCGGACCCGTGATTTGACGATCCCGTAGGGTCCGTAGGAAAAAAGGGGACTTGGGCGTATGCCTCCGAGGTCCCAAGTCCGAGAAATGAATTTTTAAAGAAAATTATTTTCTGAAAAATATAAAGGCTTTAAAAATGAAATTTGATGTGAAACTTGTGTTACCGGGCCCGTATTATGGTTACGGAGCCCGGAACAGGTTCAATATATTTTATATGAGTTATCTGTGAAATTTGGTAAGAAACGGACTTAGTTTGACGTGATTCAGACTAAAAATGGAAAATTTAAAGTTAATGAAGTTTTGAGAATTTTTATAGATTTTGAGGTTTAATTCGATGTTTATGATGTTATTCTGGTGGTTTAATTACTCGAATAAGTCCGTAGGATATTTTTAAGGTGGTGGGTATATTTGGTTTTGAGCCCCGAGGGCTCAAGTGAGTTTCGGGTAGGTGTCGGAGTACAAACACTTAAGAAATTTCTGGTGTTAGAGTTGTTATCTGGTGTCTAATAATTTAGGCTATGCGAACGCACAGGTAAGGCTGCGAACGCATAGCACTAGGTTGGCTGGGCAGGATTTCAGCTAGTGCGATCGCACCACATAGGTCGCGATCGCGGAGTGAAGGTTAGAGACTGTTGTGTGAACGCACCAGGGTGGTCGCGAACGCACATGGTTAAGGAGGTCGGGGGGCTGGGGGTGCTAGGCTAGTGCGAACGCACCTGATAGGGCGCGATTGAGGAAGGTATATTAGGGAACACTGTGCGAACGCAGAGCATGTGTTGCGCACGCACAAAGTAAATTTTTGCCCAGTTATTTGTTTTATACCCAAAACAGAATTCATACGGGATTTAACCCATTTTTCTCAAACTTCTTCTTCCCCAACCCTCCTAGGCGATTTTGGAGCATCTCTTCCACCATAGCTTCATAGGTAAGAAATCCTAACTTCATTTTCTTCCATTTTCATCAACGATTATTAGATTCTAGGACTAAAATCATGGGATTAAAGGGTAGAAATTGGGGTATTGGATAGAGTTAGGGCTTTTTGAATATTTGGGAATTTGACCTCGTTTTGGGGTCATATTTCAAAACAAATTGTATATTCGGGCTCGTGGGGGAATGGGTGATCGGGTTTTGGTCCGAACCTCGTGTTTGGACCAAGCGGGCTCGGGGTCGAATTTTGGAATTTTTTGAAGAATGTTGGAAAATCTATAATTAGGCTTTTGAATTGAATTGTTGAGTAATTATTTATGTTATTGAGTCAATTGTGTCTAGATACGATTGTTTCGGAGTCGAGTTTGAGAGGAAAGGAGGTGCTAGAGGCTTGATTTGCATTCTTGGAGCCGAGGTAAGTGTTTGGCCTAACCTTAGCTTGAGGGAATAGGTATAGAGTCTTAATTGCTATGTGTTATTCCATGTCCAACGTATAGGTGAGGTGACAAGTACCTATATGTTGTGGTCAAGCATGCCCGTGAGTCGAACTTGATGACTTATGTAGTGTTCTTTGATATTCTCTGTGATATGAATTAATTATTATTCTGGAAGTTATACAGTGAGGGTAATTCATGATGTAGAATGTTATTGATTATTCGTTCGATTGAGGATTATTTGTTGATTTATACCTCTGAGTGAGATTGGTTATAGCTGACTCCCTTGCCGGTACGGTAGAATTCTTGCTGAATATTTCTGTGCATTTGAGGTTTCTTATTGTTGAATTTTCCTGTCAAATTGTTGCTTTGATATATGTTATGCACGAGGGGACATTCCGTGCCGAGTTATTGTGAGGTTATGAACGAGGGGACATTCCGTGCCAAGTGATTATTTATTTATGCACGAGGAGACATTTTGTGCCGAGTGATTATTTATTTAGCAAGAGGGGACATTCCGTGCCGAGTGACTATCTATTCATGCACGAGGGGACATTATGTGCCGAGTGTCATGTGAGGTTATAGCACGAGGGGACATGTCGTGTCATTTATGTTTACTTATTTATTCAGAGTTATTAATTCCTGCAGTTATTTATACATTTCAGTTGCTACTTTGTTCTGCCAATTCAGTGAGTTATTGCCCCTTTTCCCCAGGATGTTAACCCCATTTTTGTGTTTAACTATTTATGTCTCGTCATTACTTCTTTATTATATTATTTGGACTGCACAGGTATTCGTTATTTGTCGTGTCCTAGCCTCGTCAATACTTCGCTGAGGTTAAGCTCGGCACATACTCAGTACATGGGGTCGGTTATACTGATGCTACACCTGCACTTCTTTATGTTGTGCAGATTATAGCGCCGGACCCAGTGGACATTGAGCGAGGGGGTATCCTTCAGTCCACGGCGACACCGAGGTAGTCGTGCAGGCGTCCGCAGTCCTTGGTGTCACAATCTATTTCTCTTCTTCTGTCTTATCTTGTATTTCTAGACAACTACACTTCTTTATTTCAGACTCATATTTTTAGCAATCTTAGACTATCCGTGAAATTGTGAAACCAGTTCTGGGGGTTTATGTACGGGATTTTGTAATATTTATTATATTAAGTTGATAAATTATTAGCTTCCGTATTCTTATTCAATTGTTCAAGATTATTGTTTTTCCTCTAGATATCAAAAATGAAGAAAATGGTAAATTTAACCAGAACGTTGGCTTGTCTAGCGGGTTCAACGTTAGACGCCATCACGGCCTGAAGGTGGGATTTCAGGTCTTGACAAATAAGGTGTTGGTGTGATAAGGTGTTGGTATAATAAGGGTGGATAATTGGTGTGATAAGAGTGGATAATTGATTGTGAAATGGGTGAATACGTTGATTGTGATATTGTGAATAGGTGGAATCGGGTTGCACGCCGCAACGAGACAGTGAAAATGGGGAATAGTGATGTTTTACTGATTTTTAAACTTTAAATGATTTGGAAATTTTTTTTTTACTCTACAGTTTTTCTTATATTTAGCACATGTGATTATTTTAAAGGAAATTTTGGAAACTTGGAGATTTAATTGAGTATTGGTTATAGCTGAGGCCTGGAAAAGGCGGCTGAGTTATTTTATTGTTGTGCAGTATTTGTTTATTTGTTTAGAATTTCTTTCTTGCTTTATTATTTATGTTGTCACATGTTACATTGTAATGCCCCGCCGTAGCCTTGTCATTACTTCGTCGAGGTTAGGCTCGGCACTTACTCAGTACATGGGGTCGGTTGTGCTGATACTACACTCTGCACTTTTTTGTGCAGATCCAGGTACTATCCAGCAGTAGAGATTAGTAGAGCAGCCACCTAGTCATTCGCAGACACGAGGTATATCTGTCGGCGTTCGCAGATCCCCAGAGTCTTCTCCTATTTCATATACGTTGTTTTAATATATTCAGAACAATTATACAATTTTTTTAGCCCACTATTTGTAGTATTCTTTAGTAGTTCGTGAATTGTGACACCAGACTCTGGGATAGTTCTAGATTTATTTATATAATTAGTTCGTGGATCGGTGTTATTAATTGTTTATTTTTCTTATATTTGGAATCATTCATTAAAAGCCATTAAATTAGTTTTCTTTAAATTATTTTATTATGTCTAGATTGATAAATAATGCAAAGTAGCTAATCGAATTCTAACTTGGCTTGCCTAGCAAGTGTGGTGTTAGGCGCCATCACGATCACTAAGGTTGGGAATTTGGGTTGTGACAGTATCTGAGTACTAAACTGACATGAATGTTCTAACACGAGATCTTAATACTGGAAACACAAATGTCGTGACATGAGATTTGAATACTAGAAACTTGAATGTTATAACATGACACGTGAAATACCGGTGTACAACCGCTAATTATGGTGGAAATTCTAACTCATAAGCTACTTACATGTTCCTTCATAGGATCCTATATGGGCCAATGTATCTGGGATTGAGCTTTCCTTTCTTCCCAAATCTTATAACACCTTTCATAGGCGAAACTTTTAGAAACACCTAATCATCAACTTAAAACTCTAGGTCTCTATGTTGCATGTTCGAATATGACTTTTGGCGACTCTGAGTTGTCTTCAAATGCTCTTGAATCAACTTGACTTTCTCCATAAACTGATTGACCAAATCTGATCCCAACAACTCCGCTTCGCCAACTTCGAACCAACTAATTGGCAATCTACACCTTCGCCCATAAAAATCATGCTTTCAAAATGAGCGAGATAATCCTATTATAAGGTCCATATTTACCATCTCCGCTAAAGGATGTGTGTGTTTTGAGATAAATACTGGGTTTTCTGCTGCTCGACTTTCACTTGCTGACAATTCAGACACTTAGCCACAAAGTATGCAACTTTCTTTTTCATGTCGTTCCACCAATAAATCTCCTTAAGATCATGAAACATCTTTGGGAAACCTAGGTGGATAGAATACCTGGAATTATGGGCTTCTAACATCTTCCTACCTCTCTAAGTCCATCTATGGTTGGAACACACAATCTATCCTGGTACCTCAAAGTACCATCATCTCCCCCTTGTTCAAAGACCATCGTCTTATGCATGTGAATATCCCCTCTTTAAGCTACAACAAGTAGGTATCGTCAAACCACTTCTCCTTCACTTCGGCTACTAAGGAGGAACAAGTCTTGTTCTAGACAACAACTCCACTATCTTTGGTGTCCGAAAGTCGAACTCTTACCTTGGCTAAGCAGTGAACTTTTTTCAACATAGTTCGCTTGTTTACTTCATTTAATTCATCCACAACCGATTCAAATTTATAGGGTGTTACACTAAGGTTGCTGGTGGATTGAACATAATAGGCATTGGCTTATGGAACAAAGCAGCTATCCTAAAACGCTATTGGAGTTTGGGGCAGAAAAAAGATAGATTGTGGATCAAATGGGTCAACACATATTATATAAAGGGGAATATGATGAATGAAGTAAAACCAAAAGATGCATCCTGGGTTGTGCAAACGATATTCAATGAAGAGAAATATATTAAATAGGATGGACTAACAGTAGAGGAGATTATGATGAGCAGGGGAAAGTACTCCATAAGGCAAATGTATAACAACTTGCGGGGAGAGTATTCTAGAGTTCATTGGAGGAGGCTGATATGTAATAATCAAAGTAGCCCAAGGTGGTCCTTTGTGATGACCCAGAAGGTCATCCCGTATATTTCTAGCTAAATTCTGTGTTCTGAGGTCGTGAAACCCTCCTTCTATCTCACATCGATCTGCATGCGTAGCATGGGCGTGTAGCCGGGAAGCCGTTATGTGAAAGACTGATAAAAATGATAATTTTGTGTTAAAATTTGAATAAAGTTGACTTTGTCAACATTTTTGGTAAACAGATCCGGGCCCGTGATTTGACGGTATCGGAGGGTCCGTAGGAAAATATGGGACTTGGGCGTATGCCCAGAATCGAATTCCGAGGTCCCAAGTCCGAGAAATGAATTTTTAAAAGAAATTATTTTCTGAAAAATATAAGAGATTTTGAAAGAGTAAATATATGTGAAACTTGTGGTATCGGGCACGTATTATGGTTCCGGAGCTCGGTATAGGTTTGATATAATATATATGTTATGTCTGTAAAGTTTGGTAAGAAACGGACTTCATTTGACGTGATTCGGACCTTAAATACAAAGTTTGATGTTTTAGAAGTTTTTGGAAAATTTTATTGATTTGGGGGTTTAATTCGATGTTTATGATGTTATTTTGGCAATTTGATCGCACGAATAAGTCTGTAGGATGTTTATGAGGTTGTGTGCATAATTGGTTTGGAGCCCCGAGGGCTCTAGTGAGTTTCGGATAGGTGTCGGGGTGCAAAAACTTAAAAAACATCTGGTGTTAAGTCTAGTTTCTGGTGTTCAGTGTTTTACTCTTCGCGATCGCGGTTCAATCCATACGATCGCGATGAGAAAATTGGGTTGGGAGTAAAATTACCCTAATGCAGGGCCTGGGTCGCGATCGCGATCGCGGAGCCTAGGGGGCAGAGCTCTACTCGAACGCAGAGGGCCTCACGCGAACGCGTAGTGTTGAATGGGACCTGGGGCTGGGTAGAAATTAACACTATGCGAACGAGGCCCCTTGGTCACGATCGAGGTGGTCTATGTTCACTACTCTACGCGATCGCAGTAGGTTTGTCGCGACCGCGTAAGCCATTTTTACCCAGTCAATTATTTTGTCCCAAAACAGAATACTCATTACGGGATTTCACCCATTTTTCACAACTTTTTCTTCTCCACACCTCCTTGGGCGATTTTTGAAGAACTTCTTCACCATAGCTTCATAGGTATGTAATCCTAACCTCGTTTTCTTCCATTTTTATCAACACCCATTAGTTTCTAGGCATAAAAACATGAGATTAAGGGTAGAAAATTAGGGATTTGGGTAGAGTTAGGGCTTTTTGATTATTTGGGAATTTGACCTCATTTTGGGGTCTGATTTCAAAACAAATTATATATTCGAGCTCGTGGGTGAATGGGTGATCGGTTTTGGTTCGAACCTCGTGTTTGGACCAAGCGGGCCCGGGGTCGATTTTGGATTATTGGGGAAAATGTTAGAAAGCCTATAATTAAGCATTGGAATTGAATTGGTTAACTTTTATTGATGTTATTGAGTCGATTATGTCTAGATACAGTTGATTTGGAGTTCGGTTCAAAAGGAAAAGTGGTGCTTGCGGGGACATTCTGTGCCATATTTATGTTGTTTATGCACGAGGGGACATTTTGTGCCATGTTTATGTTGTTTATGCACTAGGGGACATTTCGTGCCATGTTTATGTTGTTTATGCACGAGGGGACATTCCGTGCCGTGTTTATGATTCTTATGCACGAGGGGACATTCTGTGTCGTGTTTATGATTATTATGCATGAGGGGATATTCCGTGCCGTGTTTATGATTATTATGCACGAGGGAACATTCTGTGCCGTGTTTATGATTATTATGCACGAGGGGACATTTTGTGTCGTGTTTATGATTATTATGCACGAGGGGACATTCTGTGCCATGTTTATGTTGTTTATGCACGAAGGGACATTTGTGCCATGTTTATGTTGTTTATGCACAAAGGTACATTTTGTGCCGTGTTGATGATATTTATGCACGAGGGGACATTCCGCGCCGCGTTTACGATACTTTAGCACGAGGGGACATGTTGTGTCGCTTCTTTTCACTCGTTTATTTCGTGTTGTTAATCCTCGTTGTTATTTTTGATATTTGATTTGTTGCCTCGTTCTGTCATTTCACTATTTTCTACCCCTTCTCCCCGGCATGTTTCCTCGTTATTGTACTTAACTGTTTACTTCCTGTTATATTTTACTTAAACTGCACAGGTGATATTACTTGTTGTGTCCTAGCCTCGTCACTACTTCGCCGAGGTTAGGCTCGGCACTTATTCAGTACATGGGGTCGGTTGTACTGATGCTACACCTGCACTTCTTTATGTTGTATAAATATCGGTACCGGACCCAGTGGACACTGATCGAGCAGGCTTCCTTTAGTCTACCAAGCGACACTGAGGTAGTTCTGCAAGCGTTCGCAGGCCTTGGCGTCACCTCCCATCTTACTTCTTTTTCTGTCTTTTCTTATTTCTGAGACAGTAGTACTTTGTTTATTCATACCTTTATTTGTAGCACTCAGAGACAATCCGTGAAGTTGTGATACCAAATTCTGGGAGTTGTCATTAAGGACTTTGTAATACTACCTTATTAAGTTGTTAGATTTCATTTCTTCCGCACTCTTATTTCTATTTGCTTTTGTATATCACTTTTAAAATGCTAAATAATAAAGGAATAAGTTAGAATAACTGGTAACGTTGGCTTTTCTAGTGGGTTCAACGTTAGATGCCATCACAGTCCCGACGGTGGGATTTCGGGTCGTGACAAGTTGGTATCAGAGCTCTAGGTTGCTTAGGTCTCACAATTCACAGACAAACTTGGTAGAGTCTGAGGGATCGGTACGGAGACGTCTGTACTTATCCCCTAGAGGCTGCAAAGTTAGGAATAACTTCTCATCTATTCTTCTCTGTCGTGCGATTTGACTTCTAAATGCTAATTGAGTTTCTATTCTATTCTCTCGCAGATGGCGAGAACGCGTGCTTCCTCATCTACCGATCAGCAGCCCGATCCTGCAGTTGCAGCTCCTACGAGGGGCCGAGGCCGAGGTCGTCCTAGAGACCGAGGCAGGGGCAGGGCTCAGCCTAAAGCAGCAGCCCCAGTAGAGGACCCACAAGTAGATTTTGACGGTGAGGTTCCTACTCAAACGGTTCCGGTCGGACCGACTCAGGTCCCAGAGGGGTTCATTGCCACCCCGGTACTTCAGGACGCTCTGGTCCGCTTAGTGAGCCTTATGGAGAGCGTGGCTCAAGCCAATCTACTTCCTACAGCATCAGCTGTCTCTCAGGCTGAGGAAGGGGCCCATACTCCTGCCACCCGCACACCAGAGAATTTAGCTCCAGTTCAAGACTCCAGCACCTCAGACAGCTGGAGTAGCTCAGCCGGTTATTGTGGCACAGGCAGTTGAGGGAGCAGTTATGCCTGACGATGCTTTGTGGAGATTGGATCGGTTCACCAAGTTATTTCCTACTACTTTTACTAGTGCACCATTAGAGGACCCCCAGGATTTCTTAGACCGTTGCTATGAGGTTCTTCGGAACATGGGGATTGTGGAGACCAATGGGGTCGATTTTGCTACATTCCGTCTTTCTGGTACCGCCAAGACTTGGTGGAGGGATTTTGCTTGACTAGGCTAGTTGGATCTTCGTCGTTGTCTTGGGCTCAGTTCTCCGAGTTGTTCTTGGAGAAGTTTCTGCCAGTCACTCAGAGAGAGGATCTTCGGAGGCAGTTTGAGCGTCTTCAGCAGGGCTCTATGACAGTTACCCAGTATGAGACCCGATTTATCACTTTGGCCGGACATGCTATCATGATACTCCCCACATATCGAGAGAGAGTGAGGATGTTTATTGAGGGGCTAGCTCAGCCTATTAGACTCCAGATGGCCAGAGAGACAGGTACTGATATTTCATTTTAGGAGGCGGCCAATGTGGCCAGCTGTATTGAGATGGTCTTATCACAGGGTAGTGGTCAGGGGTATGACAAAAGGCCTCGTCATTTTGGCCAATTCAGTGGTGCCTCATCTGGAGGCAGAGATTCTTTTGGCAGAGGTCATCCTCCTAGGCCATTCTAGTCAGCACTCCAGGTATCCCGCAGTGCACCACCAGCTCCTATAGGTGCACGCCGCTTTAGAGCTTCTAGGGGGGTTATTCTGGTCGAAAGGGACAGTTTTAGGGCCAGCAGCCTCAGCAGCCGAGATCTTGTTTCACTTGTGGTGTTCCAGGGCACATTTCGAGGTTTTGCCCTCGAGCTTCTTGTGGGTCTCAGTATCAGGGTTCCCGTGCTATGATACCATCACCAAGTGCACCCCCACCCCCTCAGCCAGCTAGGGGCGGAGGTCGAGGTGCCATAGGTGGAGGCCAGACAGTTAGAGGTGGAGGATAGGCTATGAGGGGTAGAGGTCAGCCCGTAGTGGGTCGATCTAGGGATGTTCAAATTGGTGGGGCTCAGCCCCGATGCTATGTTATTCCCGCTAGGCCTGAGGCTAAGGCCTCTGATGCAGTTATTACAAGCATGGTTTCAGTTTGCAGCAGAGATGCTTCGATTTTGTTTGATCCGGGGTCTACATTTTCCTACGTGTCTTCATATTTTGCATCTTATCTAATTATGCCCCGTGATTCTCTGAGTACTCCTGTATATGCATATACACCGGTGGGTGATTCCATTGTGATAGATCGAGTCTACCGGTCATGCATAGTGGTTATTGGTCTTGAGACCCGTGTTGATCTTTTACTTCTTGATATGGTTGATTTCGATGTCATTTTGGGGATGGATTGGTTATCTCCCTATCATGCTATTCTAGACTGTCATGCCAAGACTGTGACCTTGGACTTACCGAGAGCACCCCGATTGGAGTGGAGAGGGACTGCTAGTTATTCTTCCGACAGTGTTATCTCGTATATGAAGGCTCTGCGCATGGTCGAGAAGGGTTGCTTGGCCTACTTGGCCTATGTTCGTGATTCTAGTGCCAAGGTTCCTCCTATGGAGTCTGTGCCCATTGTTCGTGAGTTTCCAGAGGTATTCCCTGTTCACCTACCGGGTATGCCACCCGACAGAGATATTGACTTTTGCATTGATTTGGATCCAGGCACTCAGCCCATTTCTACACCGCCATATCGTATGGCCCCGCCAGAGTTAAAGGAGTTGAAGGATCGGTTACAGGATTTGCTCGCCAAAGGCTTTATTAGGCCTAGTATTTCTCCTTGGGGTGCGCCAGTGTTGTTTGTTAAGAAGAAAGATGGCACAATGAGAATGTGCATTGATTACCGGCAATTGAACAAGGTTACTATCAAGAATAAGTATCCCTTGCCGAGGATTGATGATTTGTTCGACCAACTTCAGGGTGCCACAGTGTTCTAAAAGATTGATTTGAGATCTGGTTACCATCAGTTGAGGATTAGGGCATACGATGTCCCTAAGACAGCCTTTCGCACTTGGTATGGTCATTATGAGTTCTTGGTGATGTCGTTTTGGTTGACAAATGCCCCAGCTACCTTTATGGAGTTGATGAACCGAGTGTTCAGGCCTTATTTGGATTTGTTCGTGATTGTCTTCATTGACGATATTTTTGTTTACTCCCACAGTCGGGAGGAGCAAGAGCAGCACCTTCGAGTCGTCCTCCAGACTCTGAAGGACAGTCAATTATATACCAAATTTTCGAAGTGTGAGTTCTGATTGAGTTCGGTTGCATTTCTGGGCCACGTTGTGTCGGCTGAGGGTATTCAGGTGGATCCCAAAAAGATTTCAGCAGTCAGAGATTGGCCTAGACCCACCTCAGCTACAGAGATTTGGAGTTTCTTGGGCTTAGCAAGTTATTATCGTCGGTTTGTGGAGGGCTTTTCATCTATTGCAGTCCCGATAACCAAATTGACTCAGAAGGGTGCCCAATTCAGGTGGGCAGATGAGTGTGAGGCGAGCTTTCAGAAGCTCAAGACAGCCTTGACCACGACACCGGTGTTAGTTTTGCCCACAGGTTCAGGGCCATATACCGTGTATTGTGATGCTTCATGGGTTGGACTTGGTGCAGTGTTAATGCAGGATGGCAAGGTTATAGCTTATGCTTCTCGTCAGTTGAAGGTTCATGAGAAGAACTATCCGGTTCATGATTTAGAGTTAGCAGCCATTGTCCATGCGTTGAAGATTTGGAGGCATTACATGTACGGTGTGTCTTGTGAGGTGTTCATGGATCAAAAGAGTTTGCAATATCTGTTCAAGCAGAAAGAGTTGAATATGAGGCAGAGAAGATGGTTAGAGATGTTGAAAGACTACGACATTACCATCTTATATCATCCGGGGAAGGCCAATGTGGTGGCCGATGCTTTGAGCCGGAAGTCAGCCAGCATGGGTAGTCTTGCTTATATTCCAGTCGAGGAGCGACTTCTTGCTTTAGATGTTCAGGCTTTGGCCAATCGGTTCATGAGATTGGAGGTTTCTGAGACTGGCAGTGTTTTGGCCTATATAGTGGCACGTTCTTCATTGTTTGATCGTATTCGGGACCGGCAGTATGATGATTTTCATTTATGTGTTCTTAGAGATACGGTCCGGCACGGAGGTTCCAAGCAGGTTACAGTTGATGATGATGGAGTCTTGAGGATGCATGGTCGTCTTTGTGTGCATGATGTTGATGGTATTCGTGAGTTGATATTGCAGGAGGCTCATAGTTCCCGGTATTCCATTCATCTGGGCGCCGCAAAGATGTACCAGGATTTGCGGAAGCATTTTTGGTGGCGGAGGATGAAGAAAGATATTGTGGCATATGTAGTTAGGTGCTTGAATTGTCAGCAGGTTAAGTACGAGCACCAAATGCCCTTTGGTTTGATGCAGCAGATTGAGCTCCCCGAGTGGAAGTGGGAGCGTATTACCATGGATTTCGTAGTTGGGCTCCCACGGACTCAAAGGATGTTTGATGCAGTGTGGTTCATTGTGGATAGGCTGACCAAGTCAGCACACTTCATTCCTGTATCAGTTTCGTATTCTTTGGAGAAGTTGGCAAAGATCTACATCAGGGAGATTATTCGCCAGCATGGTGTGCCCGTGTCCATTATTTCGGGGTACTCAGTTTACCTCCCATTTCTAAAGAGTATTTCAGCGTGAGTTGGTTACACGGGTTGAGTTGAGCACAGCGTTTCATCCTTAGACGGACGGGCAGTCCGAGCGTACTATTCAGATCTTGGAGGATATGTTGCGAACATGTGACATTGACTTTGGAGGTTCATGGGACCAGTTTTTTCCTTTAGCTGAGTTTGCCTACAACAACAGCTATCAGTCGAGCATTCAGATGGCTCCTTATGAGGCGTTGTATGGTAGGCGGTGTCGGTCGCCAGTTGGGTGGTTCGAGACGGGGGAGGCTAGATTGTTGGGTTCAGGGTTAGTACAGGATGCCTTGGAAAAGGTGAAGATCATTCAGGATAGACTTCGTACAGCTCAGTCCAGGCAGAAGAGTTATGCAGACCGCATAGTTCGTGATTTGGCATTCATGGTTGGAGACCGGGTATTGCTTCGGGTGTCGCCCATGAAGGGCGTGATGAGGTTCGGAAAGAAGGTCAAGTTGAGCCCTAGGTACATTGGTCCCTTTGAGATTCTTGAGAAGGTAGGAGAGGTGGCCTACAGACTTGCTTTACCACCGAGTTTATCAGTTGTGCATCCGGTGTTTCATGTATCTATGCTTCGGAAGTATATTGCCGATCCATCTCATGTGCTAGACTTCAGAAGTGTCAGTTGGACAAGGATTTGACTTATGAGGAGGATCCGGTAGCCATATTAGCCCGGCAGGTTCGTCGGTTGAGATTGAAAAGTTATCCTTCGGTTCGTGTTCAGTGGAGAGGTCACCATGTTAAGGCAGCTACCTGGGAGTCCGATTCTGATATGCGGAGCCGATATCCCCATCTTTTCATAGATTCAGGTACCCTTCTATGTCCGTTTGAGGACGAACGTTTGTTTTAGAGGTGGAGATTGTGATGACCCAGAAGGTCATCCCGTATATTTCTATCTAAATTCTGTGTTCTGAGGTCGTGAAACCCTCATTCTATCTCACCTTTATTAGCGTGCGCAGTCCGAGCGTGTAGCCGGGAAGCCGTTATGTGAAAGACTAATAAAAATGATAATTGTGTGTTGAAACTTGAATAAAGTTGACTTTGGTCAACATTTTTGAAAAACGGATCCAGACCCGTGATTTGACGGTCCCGGAGGGTCCGTAGAAAAATATGGGACTTGGGCGTATGCCCGGAATCGAATTCTTAGGTCCCAAGTCCGAGAAATAAATTTTTAAAAGAAATTGTTTTCTAAAAAATATAAGAGAATTTGAAAGAGTAAATAAATGTGAAACCTGTGGTATCCGGCCCGTATTATGGTTCCGGAGCCCGGTACAGATTCGATATAATATATATGTTATATCTGTAAAGTTTGGTAAGAAACGGACTTCATTTGACGTGACTTGGACCTTAAATGCAAAGTTTGATATTTTAGAAGTTTTTGGAAAATTTCATTGATTTTGGGGTTTAATTCGATGTTTATGATGTTATTTTGGCGATTTGATCGTACGAATAAGTCTGTATGATGTTTATGAGGTTGTGTGCATAATTGGTTTGGATCCCTAGGGCTCGTGTGAGTTTCAGATAGGTGTCGGGGTGCAAAAACTTAGAAAAAATTTGGTGTTAAGTCTGTTTTCTGGTGTTCAGTGTTTTACTCTTCGCGATCGCGGTTCAATCCATGCGATCGCGATGAACAGATTGTGTTGGGGGTAAATTTACCCTATGCGAACGCAGGGCCTGGGTCGCGATCGCGGAGCCTGGAGGGGAAGAGCTTTACTTGAACGCGGAGGGCCTCACGCGAACGCGTAGTGTTGAAGGGGACCTGGGGCTGGGTAGCAATTAACTCTATGCCAACGCGGCTCCTTGGTCGCGATCGCGGTGGTCTATGTTCACTACTTTACGCGATCGCAGTAGGTTTTTCGCAATCGCGTAAGCCATTTTTACCCAGTCATTTATTTTGTCCCAAAACAGAATACTCATTACGGGATTTCACCCATTTTTCACAACTTCTTCTTCTCCACACCTCCTTGGGCGATTTTTGAAGAACTTCTTCACCATAGCTTCATAGGTATGTAATCCTAACCTCCTTTTCTTCTATTTTTATCAACACCCATTAGATTCTAGGCCTAAAAACATGAGTAATGGTAGAAAATTAAGGATTTGGGTAGAGTTAGGGCTTTTTCATTATTTGGGAATTTGACCTCGTTTTGGGGTCGGATTTCAAAATAAATTATATATTCGGGCTCGTGGGTGAATGGGTGATTGGTATTGGTCCGAACCTCGTGTTTGGACCAAGCGGGCCCGGGGTCCATTTTGGAATTTTGGGAAGGATGTTAGAAAGCCTATAATTAAGCATTGAAATTGAATTGTTTAACCTTTATTGATGTTATTGAGTCGATTATGTATAGATACGATTGATTTGGAGTCGGGTTCAAAAGGAAAATCGGTGCTTGAGGCTTAATTTGATCGTGGAAGTCAAGGTAAGTGTTTGGCTTAACCTTAGCTTGAGGGAATAGGTATTGAGTCTTATTTGCTATATGTTTATTCCATGTCCAATGTATAGGTGAGGTGACGAGTACCTATATGTTGTGGTCAAGCATTCCCGTGCGTCGAATATGAGTAATTATGTGATTTTCATTGAGGTTTATTGTGTTATGGATTTAATATCAATTTGGCAGTTATTTATTTGATGAAAATCCTTGGTTGGGAATATGGTTGAGTATTTGTTCGGTTGAGGAATATTTTGTTAAACCATACACTTGTGTAGGATTGGTTATAGTTGTGTTCCTTACCGGGACGGTATTATTCCTGTTGATTGTTTCTTTGTACTTAAGGTTTCTTGCTGTTGATTTTCTTGCCAAACTGTTGTTTATGTTGTTTATGCACGAGGGGACATTCCGTGTCATGTTTATGTTTTTTATGCACGAGGGGACATTCTGTGCCATGTTTATGTTGTTTATGCACGAGGGGACATTCCGTGTCATGTTTATGTTTTTTATGCACGAGGGGACATTCTGTGCCATGTTTATGTTGTTTATGCACGAGGGGACATTATGTGCCATGTTTATGTTGTTTATGCACGAGAGGAAATTCAGTGCTGTTTTTATGATTAATATGCACGAGGGGACATTCCGTGTCGTGTTTATGATTATTATATACAAGGGGACATTCCGTGTCGTGTTTATGATTATTATGCACGAGGGGACATTCCGTGCCGTGTTTATGATTATTATGCACGAGGGGACATTCCGTGCCGTGTTTATGATTATTATGCACGAAGGTACATTCCGTGCCATGTTTATGTTGTTTATGAACGAGGGGACATTCCGTACCATGTTTATGTTATTTATGCACGAGGGGACATTCTGTGTCGTGTTGATGATATTTATGCACGAGGAAATATTCCGTGTCGTGTTTACGATACTTTAGCACGAGGGTACATGTCGTGCCGTTTCTTTTCACTTGTTTATTTCGTGTTGTTAATCCTCATTGTTATTTTTGATATTTGATCTGTTGCCTCGTTCCGTCATTTCACTATTTGGTACCCCTTCTCCCCAGCATGTTTCCCCGTTATTGTGCTTAACTGTTTACTTTCTATTGTTATTTCCTGTTATATTTTATTTAAACTGCACAGGTGATATTACTTGTCGTGTCCTAGCCTCGTCACTACTTCGCCGATGTTAGGCTCAGCACTTACTCAGTACATGGGGTCGGTTGTACTGATGCTACACCTGCACTTCTTTATGTTGTATAAATATCGGTACCGGACCCAGTGGACACTGATCGAGCAGGCTTCCTTTAGTCTACCAAGCGACACTGAGGTAGTTCTGCAGGCGTTCGCAGGCCTTGGCGTCACCTCCCATCTTACTTCTTTTTCTGTCTTTTCTTATTTCTGAGACAGTAGTACTTTGTTTATTCAGACCTTTATTTGTAGCACTCAGAGACAATCCGTGAAGTTGTGATACCAAATTCTGGGAGTTGTTATTAAGGCTTTGTAATACTGCTTAATTAAGTTGTTAGATTTCATTTCTTCCGCACTCTTATTTCTATTTATTTTTGTATATCACTTTTAAAATGCTAAATAATAAAAGAATAAGTTAGAATAACCGGTAACGTTGGTTTGTCTAGTGGGTTCAACATTAAACGCAATCACGGTCCCGACTGTGAGATTTTGGATCGTGACATCCTTCATCTTATATATGGCTGAACAGAATAGACTATATACGAGAGATAGGCTCATCAAATGGGATGCAGAGTATCCCAATATGCATTTTACGTGAACAAGAACATGAAACCACGCAACACTTACTCTTTGAATGCAATATAACAGCTAGAATCTGGCAAAAACTACTCACATGGCAGGTGTTCAGTAGAGTTTGGGTGGTCTGAGGAGATAACATGGGCAATAAATAATACACGAGAGAAATGTGGGCAAGCTGAAATATATAGAATGATGTTAGTTGGGAGCATTTACTATATCTGGCAGGAAAGGAACCTTGCTATTCCAGAACAAACGTAGATCAGAGGAGGTGATTGTTAAGATGATTATACAATATATACACTGCAGAGAAAGCAAAGTACCAAGACTAGCAAAGCAGATGGCCAGCCTAAACCTTTATCCATGAAGCAATAAGGAGAAGGTCTAACCAGGTGTAATGGATACCAAGTAGTAAGATTTCTGAAAGTTAGATTTTAGTAGAGGAGGATAGAGATGCACACTAAAGTTGGGGCTACATGTCCAACGTTAGGATGATGACATACTTGTACAGAGTATTCGGATAAATACAAAACTTATTTACCAAAAAAAAATATAATTTTTTAATAATAATATAATTCAATTAAAATAGACCCAACCTGACCTAACGCATTCGACCCAATAACCATATATATAAATTAAAATAATATTAAAAGTGAATCCTTCCAAAACGATACTTCTATAATCTATTTTTCTTTTCGACATATTCATTTAAATTGATAGTGTTTTGTTTTAAGTGTTCTCTAATTATATCTTTTATTTCTTTTCTTTTTTTGGTCAGAATCTCATGCATTTTAAGCTAAGTTTTTTATGTATCGGACATTGGGTCAGGTTGGGTTGGGTCATTCCTATTTTAAGAAAAAAATATAAAATTAACCTGTCGGCCGAAATTAATTGCATTCGCTAGCCATGAATCATGAATAAAAAATATTACTGAAAATTTATTTTCCGGTCATATAATTTTTGTATAAGTTAGTGAATTTTTTATGATTTTTGTGTGAGAAAACAAAGTTATATGACTTTGATGAAAAAACATCATAGTTATATGACCATTTGTGAATTTACCCATAAATTTGTCTTCAGAAGAACCCAAGAAATTAAAGAAACTGCCAGACAATGCAAATCAAAAGAGAAATACTAATTAGAAAAAGAGTGAAGATCACACCATATCATTAAATGGGATATCAGAGAGGTCATCTTAGTGACACATAACTTTAATTTAATTACTAAAAGTAATTGGAGTGATAATCCTTTTAAGAATCCTATTAATTAAGTTCCAGTACATATTAAGGAACCATCTTGACGGAAAAGTTTGCAGCCTTTGGGTGCTCCACAGCAGTTGATGCATTTTGGAAAAGACTTGTTAGATGAGCAAGTCATGAATGCCACTCTATCATCACAATTCAGGGGACAAAATTTGGCTGCCTCTGCATTCTCAACTGTGCTTCCAATCACTGTTTCAAAGACAAACAGTTAGTTTTTTTTTTATGTGGATATTATTACGTCGTAAGAGTAGCATAAATTGATCTAAAAAGAATTTAGTGAAGTAACTATTGCTATTATTTGGTGCTATGTTTATATGCTTATTATGGATTATATGAAAAATAAAGATGAGCATTAGGTAAAAGGCATACCACAGAGAAAGAGGAGAGTGAGGATACCAACTTTGCTAGTAGCCATATTGCTTGTTTAATATCTCTGCTTGAAGGATGTGACCATAATTAGGAAGTATTTATAGCAACGAAATATTACTTGAGAATGGATATGACATTAGAAAGTATCCAGGCAATAAAGTACAACACATTTTTGGAAGCATGCAGCAGTCTATACTATAGGTGTTAATCGGGTCGGACTGACCCGTTAACAACTCGGTTCAACCCGGTACTGTAGCAAAAATGACGAGTTGGGACGGGTTGGACAGGTAACGGATTTTAAACGTACATATTATTGAACACGGTGCACCGAACACACTATTACCGAACGGGCTGACGTTTTTGTGTCCAACCTGTCCCAGTCCGCCCGTTAAACACCTATAGTCTATACACTAACATATTTTTTTTAAAATAATATCCTAAAACACGCATAAACTATTACTTTTTTGTCAATTCCCTACCTAAACTATCATATGTTTATGTGGCGTATTGTGCGTAATAACTCGTGAAAAAGTACGTGAAGACTAGAAAAATCCATCAAAATAGCTCACATGACAGTGTCTAATTGCTAATTAGCCCTTTTTAAAATAAAAATTCTTACTTTTAAATCTTATTCTTATTTTCTTCATATTCGTCTTGCTGCCTCATTTTTCATTTTTTTCTTCATTCTTTCATATTTCTTCTCCACTTTTTCACCTTTCTCCTCCCCTTCTTCATCTAGTTCCATCTCATATTCTTCTCTCTTGTTATTGAGTTTCTCTTCAAGCTTCTGAAAAATATTTGCAGAATAACAAGATATATGAGAACAATAGATTTTTCATAATACAGTGGAGATAATCCGCGTAAAAAACCTATTATATATTTAGAAAGTACGCTCGCCTATTTCCTTCGTGCAGCTCTTTTCCATCCTCAAATGGAAAGAAATGGATAAAGTTTGTGATTGTATTCGTTTTGGTAGGATGTGAAAGTCATGGAACTGACAAGGAATAAAAACGATAAAAGAGATCGAATGGCAAACAGTAGTGGTCCGATATTATACTAATCAACCCAAATCGAATACTTTATAGAAAAAGACAATTAGTATCTTAACAGAAATAACCCAATAACTCAAATCAAGGGTTATTTCGAAGATATGAAGGTCACATTGAAGCTTAATGGAGAAAATCGCTAGTGAGACAAAGAGAAGCTATTGTCTGAAGATAAGAGAGAGAAGGGGATTCTAGTGAATGTTTTTTTCCCGAGACCTCTTATATGTTTTAGTCGAATGAATATTTACCCATTTAATAAATTGAAATTATTATTTAAAATATGTAATTAAGTTATTTTCGATTAGGCTAATTAATATCCATGTGGAGTGCAAATGGCACATTTCTTACAAAATTTACGATAGTATATCGCACACACACTATTAAAAAAGCGACGAGGGGTATTTATTTTAAGGAGGATATAGTTTGGGGGGGGGGTTGTTGGAGACATGCGATAGTTTAGGTAGGAAACTGGCAAAAAAGTGATAGTTTAGACAGATTTTAAAATAATTACTTTTAAAAAATATTACATTATCAAATCATTTAAAAAGATCATCGATAAAAGTGAAATTAAATTCCAGAAAAATAAGAAAAATTACCTTATATAAAGTTAAAGTATACATACTGATAATATAAAGAAATAATTAAAGTGACTATTTATAAGATAAATCCAATTTACACATGCCCTTTATTAACAAAGCAACAACGTATTAAAGACACAATAAGATAATTCCAAAAGTAATGCTCTGACTGCCGGCTTTCTTCTATCTTGGTCAACAGTTTCTTCTGTGTGTGTTTTTCCTAGTTAACTCAGTTCGTCTATGCTCTCCATATGTCTTCTTCTCGCTCATTAATTTGTTGCCTTTGATCACGAATTCCTGACCTTTTATTTACTATGTCTCAATGGAGTACTATATTAACTAATTATATTTAAGTTATGAAATAATTTTAAGATTTAAGTGTGAGTACCTGAAAATGACGATTCTAGATTCTATTTAGCAACTCAATAAATAAAGAAACGATGATAATAGAAGTTCTCAATCATCTTAGTCAACATTTTCAACTTAAGATTTATTCATCACTATAATTTCACAAGTTGTCGTGTTTCTTTTTGTTTACATCAAGAGCACATACACTCTCGAAGATTTAAGGGTTTTTTTTTTTAAATCTTTTTGAGAAGTATATATTCTTAAGTTCATTTTTTAAAAAAAACACAGGATCATTTAACTGTCAAAAGACCTTCTTCTTTTTTTGTCTCACAAGTAAAATGTGAATTATTTTATTTCTTTAATTAATAAGAAATACTGTAAAAATTATAAAACAACTAAAATAATAAATGAATATTGAGAATTTGGCCAAACAAGCTCATGTTCAATCAAGATTCATAATTAAGAACACCAAAAATGAAGATGTATTTTTTGAATACATGAATGCAAAATTTTATTATTAATATAAACACGTGAATACAAAATTCAACTATTCTAAAAAGTTTTTGCTCGAAGAAGAACATGAAAATCCTAAATTTTATAATTGCCGCTCGAACAAGGCAAAGTCTTGATGATGATATGTAGAATTGCAGCTTCTTTTATAGAAGTTTTTGGATATATAATTAATCTGAAACAGAAAAAGATTTATACAAAATAAAATTATGTATAGTTAATGGTTATGTATAAAATAAAATTATGTACAGAAAAAGGTACTAATACTATTTTGGTTACGCAAGAAAGTTTGAATTGTGGTTAAGCCAGGTGGCAAGGTAATATAAAGTCGCTTGGCAATTTTGGACAATATTGTTATAAAATTTAATTTAAATTGAAAAATAGGATATTTCTTTTATTTAAATAAAAAGATAGTAAATAAGATTCTTTTGAACCTGAATGGAAAGAAATTTAATTTTGAATTGATTGATTAATTAATTAGGAAAGCTAATCAATACATAAATATTCCAATTCAAACGAGAGGGTCAATAAGTGACGCAAATTGCTCTAAATAATGAGAACGAGTTTTTTGAAATTTGAGTTCACAACAGAAACAATATAAATGTGTTTGTTACTAAAAATAAGACTAAAAAATCTAGGTTCAAAGCCATAATCATAATTAATAAATTGTTGAATCAAAACTTAACTTTTGTAACTACCTTAGGTGATCAAATGTGTTCCCATCTCCTTATGCTCTAAGACGTTAATTCAATAACTTTGAGTATAACAAATATGAAATTAAGATTTATATTATATTAGTAGTGATAACAGAAGAGAAAATATAAATTCAAGCATCAACTTGAACGGTGATTAATAAAGGAAAATTTGCTTTGGTGATAGAGTATTTTCTTCACCAATTAGTTAACTCAATGTTCAAATCAATCTATATCTATATTTATACAGATATTATACATATTGAAGGAATAGTTTGCATTGTGGTTAAGCTAAATGGGCATTGATACGCTACCAAAAAGTTATTTGACAATTGAGGATAATATTTATAATAATATTTAATTTACTTTAAAATTAAGAGATAATTTTTTTAATTTGAATAAAAAGATAGTAAATGAGATTATTTTGAATCTGAATGAAAAGAAAGAACAATAGTCTTAATATGATATAACTAACTACCCTATATTAATTAATAATGTTTTGAACACAAAAAAAAATTAAATTGAAATATAAAAACAATACCCCCATCATAACTCATTATAAATATAAATATGGAGGTATTATCAATGCATACCACGGCTACGTAGTACTCCATCTAGCTAAAATATAAAATAAAGATAATAAATAAATGTTATTTAAAAATATTATTAATAACTTTAAATATTAATTTGAGTATTACAATAAAAAATAGTGAATATAATTTTATTACAAGAAAAAGAAAAACTAAATTCATCTATTAAGGGAGTTATGGACAATAATATGAACAACTCTAAGTTATGGGTAATACAATAATATTAACAAGAAATCAAAAAAAAAAAAGAAAAAATATGTAATTAAATAATTTCAGTAGTAGATGTATACATAATGATAAGACTTATTTGATCTTTGAGAAGAGAAAGTTTTTAAAATAATAATGAGCTAAGTCATACCATAAAAATAAGATACATGTATTTAAAACTGTTATAATAGACAAAAGTGAAAAAATATAAACAATTAACATAATTTCGAGAAATAAATTTAAAAAATTTAAATATAATTTAACTTCTTATATAGTTCATTTAAATGGAAATTTAAAGTCAAACTTCCATATAAATGAAATAATTATATAAAATTTCATGGTAGAGGGAATAATTTAGAAAGAGAAGGTATAAAGATAGTGTGGGTAAATTGATACTTTTAATTAATTTAAAAAGAAATCTATATCTCTCACTCAATTAGCATTTCAGTTTTGAGAATCAAGATGTGTGATGTATGTGATTTGGAGTCTAATACTTTTAAAATGATTCTCAGAAATAGAATGGCCACATAAGTAGTTTGATTCGATCAATTTAAAGTAACTCCAATAATGTTGGAAGGGAGTTAATAAGTCATAAAATTACACGAGAATAAAGGAACTGATGACATATATTTATGTGGGAATAATGTTTGAAACTATGAATCGACTCAAACATCAGCTGAACAAATGTCAATTGTATTGCCTTACAGTAAAATTAATTATCCAATATTTTATTATTTATTTTATATCAATTGTTTGTAAGCGATACAAACATTTTTTCCTTTTTTATTTTTCTATTAGTATTAGCTGCTGTTATGCTAGAATAGATAAGAAGGGATGATAGAATCTTCTATATGGATCGGGTATGGACTATTTATGTCCTTGCAAATTGTATGAGTCAGTTGATCGAGCAATCGATGAGGTTGATATATATGTGTCAATTAGAATGAAATAGATTTGAATAGGGTAAACATACAGAGGAATATAATTGTACTATATGGGATTGCTATTTACACAAAATAAAGTAAATTACAAAAATCACAAGGTAAGATTCATTTAATTAAGAATTATATGTAAGAACTTATCTTCTTTTAATACATGTGTTGGTAGAAGAAAAATATTTAAAGTAGGTTAACAATTATTTAATTATAATATATTAATCTTAACTATATCCCACATGTTTTATTTAACTTGTTAAAAACAAAGTGACTTTAATTGTGCGGTTAAAATTGAGGTAACATTAAAATTATTGAGCAAATTACGATCCAACTGTTATATAAGTTGGTAACTCCCAAAAGTTAGAATATATTGGTTGTTAATAAATTATCATGTATGTATATATTAATTTGTCATTGTGTAATTTTAGGTTGGTAGAAGTTCATGTTGATGTGAGAAATTATTATGTTGAGATAATAATATAATATATTTTTATAATTTAAATTAAGGTATTACTAAATATATTTTATTAATTATTACTCTATATAGTATGACTTCACTCAGTTTCAATATAGATGAAATAGTTTGACTTGGCACGGAGTTTAACAACAAATAAAAATTTTTTTAAAACTTATGGTCCTAAAAGTTTTGTGGGGTCATGCTAATAAGAAAATATTTTATGTAAATTGAAAGGGAAGGAGTATTATTTTTGAATCATATTGGATTTTTATTTGTTTGTATCACCGACTATATATGGGGTTATAATATTTGAGTTTACGTCAAATTTTTAACATATAATTTATTCTTTTTAATTTATAGAATTTTCCAAAATTATAATATTATTCACACATTATGCGAGTACTAATACTAATTACGTATAACTTAAATCATTTTATTGGAAGAAGCTAATTCAGTGCACCATCTCACCGCTCAGCAGTAATGTAGTGAAGACACAAAAAGGTTATCCAAGAAATGGCTTGCCTTCCGGTTTCCTTGCCACCTGAATTTGTCGAACCTCCCTCTCTTTTTCAAGGAACTTTGAAGTGCTAGGGTTTCTTATATTTAAGTTAGGAATATTTTATCCAATTTATTTATTTTATGAAAAATAATTATTTCCATTATATTTCAAATGGCGACTAAACTTTAAATACCGGTAAAAATTTGGGATTGTAACACAAATAGCAGGACAGAATCACTGTTTACTTTTTCTAATCGGCATACAGAGATTATATATAGTTATACACACATTATACATGAATTATTCATATATTTTATAACCGCCGGCTGTTCTCAGTTTACGAGATAGGTGAGCGGAAATTTGGGTTAAATCTTCTTAATTTTTCAAGAAAAAAATCGGTTAGCCCACCCAATTTTAATGATTTTAGGCCCAGCTAAGCCATACGTAGAATTTGTAAAAATTATGTGGGGTAGCCACTTTTTAAAGTGGTATTTACTTTTTATCCAGCATTTTTAATGCTTAGTAATAGTAGCCACCAGTCTATTAAAATTAATATAAAAAGACTGTGTTATCCTTTCTTCTATCGTACAATTTGTAGCCACTAGTCTAGTAACTTGAATATTGAAACATTTTTAGTTCCCCTCTTTTCTGGAGAGATAATCAAACAAATCTTTTTGGGGTAAAGCACCACGCGAATGTTGTTTCCTCTTCCAATTTTACAACGTAAGTAGAGGAAAAATTGAATCCCTTCACTGTGTTTGGTTATATATAAATTATTAAATGGGTTAGAAAATGGATTAATTTAAGTTATATTTATAGACCAACTGTCACGACCCCGAATCCTAACAGGTCGTGATGGCACCTATCGTGGAACTAGGCTAGCCAATCATCACATAACTACCCATTCGTTCGATTATAATACTTCACAATTCAATAATAACAACACACATAGCAATAAATAAATTTCATTAAATCTTAGCGCCCCAATAATAGTCTAAACAACGCTAAACAAAACCTCCCAAGACTGGAGTCAACATGGTCACAAGCATCTATGAAATACAAATAACTCTGCTAATGTCTTAATCAATTTCTATGAAATAAATACTAATACTAATAAAGGAAGGGAGAAGCTGTGGAAGCTGGACAGTTACCTCGAAATCCCGTAAGCTGCTGATAACGAACTCGGACGACTACTGCTCTGAATCAATACCTGGATATGCACACAGAGGTGCAGGGAGTAATGATGAGTACGTCAACTCAGTAGTAATGAAAATAAATCACAGTCTGAGAAATATAAAACACACAGCGCAGATACACCAATTCACAAAACCAGTAAAACACCAAGTCACCATAAAGTACTCATCAAATACATAAGTTTGAAAATCAGTTTCCAGAAATTCTTTGAAAACAAGTATAATATCAATATATCTCAGTGAAATCCTCAGTAAAAAACAGTTTGAAAAAAACGAAGTGAATCGTAGTAAAAAACTCAGTTAAATTTATCATAAACCCACTCCTCAGGCCAAAATCATTTCTCGTAACAATTGCCCATCAGGCATCCTCACCATCACTGAATAACAGCCCATCAGGCGTCCTCACAGTCACTCAGTATCAGCCCATCAGGCATCCTCACATTCACTCAGTATCAGCCCATCATGCATCCTCACAATCACTCAGTATAAGTGTAACGACCCGGTCTGTCGTTACGGGAAACCTGCATTATAACTGTGGTTATTGACTTATTATATATTTTTTATTCTATTATTAATGTGTTAGAGCTGATAGGCTTGAAATCGGAATGGTTAGATGAGAATTCAGGCACTTAGTCCTTAAGACTAGCCTTAAAATGGGAAAAGTCAACTAAGAGTTGACTTATTAGTAAACGACATCGGAATGCAGATTTTATGGGTCAAATAGCTTCGTTAGGTGATTTGGGACTTAGGAGTGTGTCCAGAATATTTTTGTAATGTCAGGTATAGAATTAGGCTTGAATTGACGGAAGTTAGTTTTGGCGATTTCCGGACGGCAGTGGAAAATAGGCTATCGGGGTCGAAATGGAATTTCGACAGTTGGAGCACGTTTGTAATGTCATTTTGGACTAGTCCGCAAAATTTCAGGTCAATCGGAGTTGATTTGGGTAGTTTCGGCATCATTGGTGAATTTTAGAAATTTCAAAGTTCTTAGGCTTGAATCCGATAAGAATTTGGTGTATTGATGTTAGTTTTGATGTTTTGAGGGTGAAAATAAGTTTGAATGATGTTATGGGATATGTTGGTAAGTTTGGTTGGGGTTCTGAGGGGCTCGGGATTGATTTTGGATGATTAACGGACTCATTTGGACTTAGAACAATTGCTGATTTTCTGGTTTTTCTGCACAGTGATTTTGTTCACTGCGATCGCGGGTGAAGAAGTGCGATCGCATAGAGTTAATATAGCCAGGCTCAGATTTGTTCTATGCGATCGCGAGAAGGGAGGTGCGATCGCAGAGTAGAGGGAGGACAAGCCAGTGCGATCGCGTGGGATAGGATGCGATCGCACAGAGGAAGATAGGCGCGTGGGGTTGGCTGGCAATCTGCACGGTGCGATCGCGTGCACAGTGCTGCGATCGCGGAGGTCTGGGAAATTGGTCAGTGCGATCGCAGGTCCAAGGCTGCGATCACGGAGAACAAATAACTGGGCATATTTAAATTAAACCCTCTGCGACTTAAACCCTTATTTGACCATTTGTGTATGGACAAGGAGCTTTTTGGACAAATTTTGAAGGAGAAAATCATTGGATATCACAGAGGTAAGTAATTTGATTGTTAAAACTCATTTATGGGTGATTATAGACCATAATCCCAGCCTTTAATTCATGAAAAACAGTAGAAAAATAGGATTTTGGGGCATGAGATTATGAGACCTTCAAGGGTCGATTTGAGGGGTCAAACGGACTCCGATTTTGGTGTTCTTTATATGTACGTACTCGTGGGAGGACGAAGAACACATTTCTGTAAAAAATTCTGAGTTTCGGGACGCCGGACCAGGGGTTGGGTTTTGACCGAATTCGGATTTTGAGCTAAATTCGATATTTTTCAATTGGAATTTATTCCTTAAGCATATATTAATGATAAAAATCTGAACATGGTAGATTTGGAGCCTTCGGAGGTTAATTCGAGAGGCAAGCATGTTGCGGAATAATTCCGGGCTAGTTTTGAGGTAAGTAATGTCTTGAAATCCTGTCCTGAGGGTATGAAACCCCGGACTATGCACTCTTTCACGGGTTTTGAACTGGAAAGATTGAAACTTTGGAAATATCTTCCGTATTTAGGCGACCATTGGGTTGCTAAACCGATTTCTAAGCTTATGCTTATTTATTATTTATGTATTATGATATGTTTTGGGATGTAAGCCGTGTTTGGGGCCTAGTGCCGATCTGTTTACCCCTTGGGGGACTGTTTTACTGTGTTTCCTCACTTGATATGTTGTGAATTACACTCAGTCTTTTCCTGATAAATGGTTTTGACACTCAGAGTATTTTGATACTATTTATTGAAAAATGAAACACTGTTTTGGGTCGAGAACCCGGTTTGTTTATGGCCTAAGGGCTAATTGAAAGTGTCTGACTGAGTGATGTGAGGAGGCTTCCAGGCCTTATGAGTGATGTGAGGAGGCTTCCAAGCCTTATGAGTGATGTGAGGAGGCTTCCAAGGCTTATGCNCCCCTCCGGAGTCTGTAACACACCCCCAGTGAGCGCCGGTACCGAATGAGTGATGATGATTGCCCGCGGGGCTGATATTGAGTGATGATTGATATTGAGCGATGATTGATACTGAGTGATTGAGGGAATGCCTGAGGGAAACTGTTGAAATAAATGATTTTGGCTCGAGGGGCACTTTTATGATGATTTTACTATGTTTTCGAACTATGATTTACTTCAGTTTCAAACTGGGTTTTACTGAGAATTTTACTGAGATATATTGATATTACACTTGTTTTCAAAGGATTTCTGGAAACTGATTTCGAATTTATTATTGGATGAATACTACGTGGTGACTTGGTGTTTTACTGGCTTTTGTGGAATTGTGTATCTGTTCTGTGTGTTTATATTACTCAGACTGTGATTTATTTTCATTACTACTGAGTTGGCGTACTCATAAAGACTCCCTGTGCCTCTGTGCACAGATCCAGGTACTAGTTCGCAGCAGTAGCTGACGCAGTTGATAGCAGCATTTCACGGGATTTCGAGGTAGCTGTCCAGCGTCCACAGCTTCTCCATTTCCCTTCCTTATTTAGTCTTAGCATTTGATTCAGAGACATATATTATAGTTTTAGCAGAGTTAGTTTATTTATTCTTAGATGCTCATGACTATTGACTCCAGTTCTTGGGAAGTTGTTTAGGCTAATATGGGAACGCTAAGACATTATTTTCATTATTTATGCTATGGTTTCTTGCTTATTATTATATTATGAACTGTTAAAATTGAACAAAAGCGTAGTAATGTGATGGTTGGCTAGCCTAGTTCCACGATAGGTGCCATCACGGCCTGTTTGGATTTGGGGTCGTGACAAGTTGATATCAGAGCTCTAGGTTGCATAGGACTCAATGTCATGATCAGGTTCAGTAGAGTCTTGCGGATCAGTACAGAGACGTCTGTACTTATCTTTGAGAGGCTGCAGAACTTTTAGGAAACATATCTATTTTTCTTGAACTCTATCGTGCCATTTATTGATTCGGGAAATATAAACTTATGTTGTTTCATTCTCTCAAAGATGGTGAGGACACGCAATACCGATCAGGGTGACCAGACACCAGCCAGACCCACAAGGGGTCGAGGCCGTGGTAGAGGTAGGGGACCAGCTCAGGCAGCAGCCGGGGTGGTACCACAGGATCCCTCTATCGTTCAGGATCGGGTTCCCGCCTATGGTGCTCCAGCGGGACAGGCTCAGGCACCGGCAGTGCCTATTGTTATTTCGGGTCTTCAGGAGACCCTGGCTCAGATATTGATGGTGTGTTCCAGTTTGGCTCAGGCAGTTGCTATTTCTACTACTGCCACTGCAGCTCAGACCGGGGGAGGCAATCAGACTCCAGCTTCCCGGAGACCTGAGCAGGTTGTAATGGGTATTCAGGCACTAGGAGCAGCCCCAGTTTAGCCGGTTGCTCCAGCTCAGAAGTTTGTGGTCGCTGCGATGCCTGAGGATGATCAGCGTAGGTTGGAAAGGTTCAGCAGACTTAAGCCTCCGACTTTCAGCGGTATAGAGGGTGAGGATGCCCAAGGTTTTTTCGATAAATGCCAGAGGATACTACGTACTGCGGGTATTTTGGAGACCAGTGGAGTCTCGTTTGTTACATTTCAGTTTGCGGGTGCTGCTTTTACTTGGTGGGAATCATTTGAGAGGCGTAGGCCGGTTGATTCAGCACCTCTCACCTGGCAGCAGTTCTCCACGATCTTTTTGGAGAAATATGTTCCTCAGTCCCACAGAGAGGAGCAGCGTAGGCAGTTTGAGCAGCTGCGCCAGGGAGAATTATCAGTCACCCAGTACGAGATGAGATTTTCTGAGTTAGCCAGACATGCGTCTGAGATTGTCCCTACTGACAGGGAGAGGATTAGGAGGTTTGTAGATGGTCTCTCGTATCAGCTTCGGATTTTGATGACCAGAGAGAGGGTGTCTGGAGTCACATTTGAGCAGGTTGTTGATATTGCTCGAGATATTGAGTCGGTTCGTAGGCAGGATCGTGAGGAAAGAGAGGTTAAGATGCCTCGGGGATCAGGAAATTTCAGTGGTGCCCCTTCTAGAGGGCAATTTCAGCCTATCAGAGGTCGTTCATTTAGACCTCCACAGTCAGTTCACCCAGCGTACAGTGGTGTATCGTCGGGGCAGGTTCCTCGCAACGCTCATCAGGGACGTTCATCTTTTAGTGCCCTTCCAGCTCAAAGCTCCGCCCAAGCATCATCTTATCAGGGCTCTTCTATGCATGGTTCGTCTGGTGGTTATCAGAGGGGTGGAGGTTCTCGTTCGTTTTCCCCAGCTATAGGTAATTGTTACGAGTGTGGAGAGCCCGGACATGGGTGGAGACAATTTCCCCGCCATTTTGGTAGTTTGTCCCAGCAGAGGGTTCAGCCCTCGGCCTCAGCCCCAGTCATATCACCACCTACCCAGGCAGCAAGGGGTGGTGGTCAGGCAGCTAGAGGACGTCCTAGAGGGGGAGGTTGATCAGGTGGAGGCCAGGCACGTATTTATGCACTTCCAGCTAGGCCTGATGCTATGGCTTCAGATGCGGTGATTACAAGTACTATTTCAGTTTGTCACACTGATGCTTTGGCCTTATTTGACCCTGGTTCCACACACTCTTATGTCTCATCCTATTTTACTCATTTTCTGAATATGCCCTGTGAGTCTCTAGTTACATCTGTTCATGTTTCGACTCCGGTGGGTGATACTATTGTTGTGGACCGTGTGTATCGGTCGTGTCTTATATCTATTGGGGGTCTGGAGACCCGAGTGGACTTGATGTTACTGAGTATGGTCGATTTTGATGTAATTCTGGGCATGGATTGGTTATCCCCATGTCATGCTATTCTTGATTGTCACGCTAAGACCGTTACCTTAGCTATGCCCGGAGTTCCGAGAGTTGAGTGGAGGGGGTCTATAGAGCATGTGCCTAGCAGAGTGATTTCTTATTTAAAGGCTCAGCGTATGGTTGAGAAAGGGTGTGAATCTTATCTTGCGTTTGTGAGGGATGTTAGTAGTGAGACTCCATCTGTGGATTCTGTTCCCGTAGTCCGTGATTTTCCGGATGTATTCCCTGCAGACCTGCCAGGCATGCCACCTGACAGGGATATTGATTTTGGTATTGATATGGTGCCAGATACTCATCCTATCTCTATTCCCCCTTATCGTATGGCACCAGCAGAGCTAAAAGAATTAAAAGAGCAGCTTTAGGAACTCTTAGATAAGGGGTTCATTCGGCCTAGTGTATCGCCTTGGGGTGCGCCAATAATNTTGCCTCGTATTGATGACTTATTTGATCAGCTTCAGGGAGCTAAGGTATTCTCCAAGATCGACTTGAGGTCGGGGTATCATCAGTTGAAAATTCGGGATTCTGATATCCCGAAGACGACTTTCAGGACCACATACAGTCATTACGAGTTTCTGGTTATGTCATTTGGGCTGATCAATGCTCCGGCAGCGTTCATGCAATTGATGAACAGCGTATTTTAGCAATACCTCGATACTTTTGTTATTGTGTTCATTGATGACATCCTGGTTTATTCTCGTAGCCAGGA
>MDKH01023657.1:0-27246 GCA_005239495.1 Nicotiana undulata | reverse complement strand
ATCTGTGCTTCGGAGGTACATTGCAGATCCTTCTCATGTTCTTGACTTCAGCGATGTCCATTTTGACAAGGATATGAATTATGAGGAGGAGTCGGTAGCTATATTAGATAGGCAGGTTCATCAGTTGAGGTCGAAGAGTTATCCTTCGGTTAGTGTTCAGTGGAGAGGTCAGCCTGCCGAGGCAACTACTTGGGAGTCCGAGTCCGATATGAGGAGTCGTTATCCCCATCTTTTCTCAGACTCAAGTACTTTTCTATGTCCGTTCGAGGACGAACGTTTGTTTTAGAGGTGGAGAGTGTGATGACCCAAAAGGTCATCCTAAGTAATTTTAGCTATATCTGTGTTCTGAGGCTCCGAAAGCCTCCGTTGATCTCACCTCGATATACGTGCGCAACCCGGGCGTGTAGCCGGGAAGCTTCTATGTGAAAAACCTGATAAAAATGGAGTTCTTATGATAAATAATTGAATAAAGTTGACTTTGGTCAACATTTTGGTAAACGGATCCGGACCCGTGATTTGATGGTCCCGGAGGGTCCGTGGGAAAATATAGGACTTGGGCGTATGCCCGGAATCGAATTCCGAGGTCCCAAGCCCGAGAAATGAATTTTTAAAGGAAATTGTTTTCTGAAAATAATAAAGGCTTTTGAAAATGAATAATTATGTGAAAACCGTGTTCCCGGGCCCGTATTATGGTTCCGGAGCCCGGAACAGGTTTAATATATGTTATTTGACTCATCTGTGAAATTTGGTGTAAAACGGACTTGATATGACGTGTTTGAGGTCATAATTGGAAAAGTTAAGCTTTATGAAGTTTTAAGAAATTTCTATGAGTTTTGAGGTTTAATTCCTTGTTTTGATGATATTTTGATGATTTAAAAGCTTGAACAAGTCCGTATGATGTTTTGGGAGTCGTGTGTGGTTTTGGTTTTGAGACCCGAGGGCTCGGGTGAGTTTCGGGTAGCTAACGGGGTGAGTTAAAGTGTAAAAATCTGGTGTAATTGCATTTTGCTGGTGTCAGTTCCATTACTCTATGCGATCGCATTGATTGGTCCGCGATCGCATAGCTTCGTGCCTGGGAGTAGACTGTTACACTATGCAATCGCATAGCACCCTCCGCGATCGCATAATGTATTAGGCGGGTAAGGGGAGCCGGGGGGGAGTACTCTCTGCGGTCGCAGCTTCTCTTGTGCGATTGCATAGTGAAGAGGCAGTATACCTGTGCGATCGCAATAGTCATTCCGCGATTGCAGTGCACCCAGTCATGGACTCTATGCGATCGCATCCCTGCTTCCGCGATCGCATAGAGATATTTTGCCCAGTTATTAAATGAGTTCAAAACACAATATTTCATACGGGACTTTGCTATTTTCAGCCTTCTTCTCCTCCTCCAACCTCCACTGTCGACCCCCAAGCTAGAATCCTTCAATAAACCCTTGGGTAAGTGATTTCAACTTCTATTTCTTCCACTTTCCTTTCATAACCACTAGAATCTAGGCCAAACAAACAGGGAAATTAAGATAGAAATTGGGGTTTTGGGTAGAGTTAGGTTTTTGGGATTTTTGGGTGATTCAACCTCAATTTGGGGTTGGATCTTAAAACAAATCATATATTTGAACTCGTGGGGTTATGGGTAGTCGGATTTTGGTCCGAGCCTCGGGTTTGGACCATGTGGGCCCAGAGTCAAATTTTGTAATTTTAGGAAGAATGCTTAGAAATTAGTAATTAGGCTATGGGTTTGATTTATTTAGCCATTATTGATATTCTTGGGTTGATTATGTCTAGATAATACCGTTCCGGAGTCGAATTCTAAAGGAAAGGCGGTGTTAGAGGGTTGATTGCTCTATTTTGGACCCGAGGTAAGTGTTTGGCCTAACCTTAGCTTGAGGGATTAGGTATAGAGTCTTATTTGCTATGTGTAATTCATGTCCAACGTATAGGCGGGGTGACGAGTGCCTATATGTTGCGGTCAAGCATGCCCGTGAGTCAATTGTGATGAATCATACCGTGTTCTTAATATTCTATGTACTATGAGTAATTGGTGATTTAGATGTGATACCTTGACGTTGTTTCATGACATGGGGAGTTATTGTTTTATTTGTTTCAGTTGAGGCTTTTACTGTTGAAATTGTATTTCTGATGCGAGGTTAGCTGAGTCCCTTGTCGGGACGATATAATTTTATTGAGTATTTCCATACATTTGAGACTTTTTATTGTTGATTTTCACATTATATTGTTGCTTTTATATTATTTATCGCACGAGGGGACATGTCGTGCTTATTGTTTATTATTTATCACACGAGGGGACATGCCGTGTTGATCGTTTATTATTTATTGCACGAGGGGACATGCCGTGCTGATTGTTTATTATTTATCGTACGAGGGGACATGCCGTGTTGATCGTTTATTATTTATCCCACGAGGGGACATGCTGTGTTGATCGTTTATTATTTATTGCACGAGGGGACATGCCGTGTTGATCGTTTATTATTTATTGCAAGAGGGGACATTCCGTGCCGAGTGATTGTGAGATTATGCACGAGGGGATCCTGCCGTGCCTTTTGCTGTTCATTATCTGTCCTGAGGCGTTAAATTCCTGCTTTTACTCTTTACACTTCAGTTATTACCCTGTTCTACTATGCTAGCATTTTGTTGCCCCTTTTACCCCCAGCATGTTCTTCCCGTATCTGTCTTACTTGCTTATTTCCGTCGATTATATAGAATTGCACAGGTACATATATTGTGGTCGGTCCTAGCCTCGTCACTACTTCGCCGAGGTTAGGCTCGGCACTTACTCAGTACATGGGGTCGGTTGTACTGATGCTACACCTGCACTTCTTTATGTTGTGCAGACTACGCAGCCGGACCCGGTGGTCACTGACGGTCGGAGCATTCCATCAGTTCATACAGGAGACATCGAGGTAGACCCGCAGACGTTCGTGGGCCTTGGCGTCACCTTCTACCCTTCACTTTCAGCTCTGTCTTATCTTATAGTTCAAAGACAGTCATATGTACTTATTTTCAGACCTTTGTTTTAGTAATCTCTTAGACAGTTCGTGAGTATGTGACACCAGTTCTGGGATTTGTATATGGGTTTTATTTCGAAGTTGCTATATTATTTTTGGTAATTTGTTAACCTTCATATTGTTGACCATCGATGCCTTAGTTATCTTGTTCGTTTTAGTTGTTAATGAGTTTTATTTAGTTCAAACGTTGGCTTGTCTAGCGGGTTCAACGTTAGACGCAGTCATGGCCCGAAAGTAGAATTTCGGGTCGTGACACCCCCTCCAAGAATACCAGGAATATTTTCTAAAATGTCAATGCACTCCTCAATGGTGGGCTCTGAAGATTTAGATGTGATGTTGTTATATATGAACTCAACTAGGGAACGTATCTCCTCTTTTAGCGATACTGAATTATCTTTTGTCTTGCGTTTTTTCACTTGATGGCTACTGCCACTGCCATCTATTGACTTTCGCTTTCTATGCGATGGCTCAGGAAACGTAATTGAATCCATATTCTGCAAATCATGACTTTCATCACTTCTTTCATCATTCCACTGTTCTATGTCATTATCATAAACATCATTTGTTCCATCTTCATCTTGATCTAACCCAACTTCCGACTCTTGTTCTTGATTTGCTGCACGTGCTCTCTCTCCGGTGGCAATAATATCAGTAAATAAAGCATCGTAACGAAATCATATAAGCGAAAGGTCTTTGTTCCTAATTTTTTTGTATTTAGAGTTCTCCTGTAAAAAAAGAATTTAAAATTATTCTAAGTAAACAAATGAAAGTAACAATTAATAGAGTTATGAAATAATTATAGAAAAGGGCAAGCAATGTACCTTAATATTTTGCTCCCACCAATCATCATCTGCAATAATTGTTTTTCTTGTGGGATCCCATCCTAAACCTGTCTCACCTCTCATCAACTATTTATAAAGAGTCCACTCTGCCTTCATGTGATCCCAATGATTTTACATTTGTTTTCTAGTATATTCTAGTCCCGTCTTCTTATTGAACTCATTTACCATATTTTTCCATCCATCTTTAGACAAGTAAGTGTTTGGCCTATTTCCTTTTCTATCTTCTTGCTCACACAATTCAATGAATTTAATATGTGCATATTCGTCCTATTTAGTATTATGTCGTTCCCCCATAGTTGAATGTTAACAATCTGAAGAGATTACAAGATTTAGCTATAAACGTATACATATAATAATATTTATGCACAACTGAAAATAAAAAAGTGACAAGTGAAATTTTCCACTTCAAAGTCTGTAACTATTGATACAAAAAAAAAAAAAAAAGAATCAAGACTATATTTTCCATAAAAATCCACTTTCAAGATATATAGTCCTCACATGCAGTCCAATAAACCACTTAGTGTCTATTGATAGTTTGACTAGTAAAACTCTGTGAATTGTTAGTCAGTAGCTCTATTGTAATGCTCAAACAGGAAAAAAAGAAGAAACCAAATGGCTAAAATCGATTCTTTATTTGCTCTTTGACTCTTTGTCATTCAATTCTTGAAAATTTGTTACTAAATTTCGTGGTGACAGTAAATCATGGACAATGTGACAAAAATTCAACCTTGTATGACTTAGCTGTTACAACACTAAACCCACAGAAAGTAGCAATAGACTGGCCAATATTCATAAAACAGGTCAAACCTACTCAAGAAAGAAGGTGCAACATAATAAATTTCAATAGAAAAGATACTCCAAACTCCAAGTCTGTCCTTAAAAACTGCATTATTCTTTAACCAATTCAAGTGAATGCTTTAAGCAAAGAAAGGCACAGATTACCCCGAGGCCCAATTTAATACAATAATTTTTCCATATCAATTAGGAATTCTAAGAAGTTTATAAATCTAAACGTGATAAAAGGGAAGCTGCAGGTAATTTTCATAGCTTTGTTTTGTACGGACAAGTTGTCAGAGATATTATAAACTGAAGAAGAAAAATAGAACAAAAGGCTATTATAAACTAAAGGGTTGCACTTTTTATATAAATTAATTACAAGTGGGAAATCAAGTTGGGTTTAATAATGAAGCAGCATCTTCTTGGTTCTTTCCAGTGTATGCTATTATGATGAGGAACTCCTGCTATTAAAGTTGATTAATATAAATTTGTTAGATTCTGTTACCACTTACTTCTTTAAGTATAATTTGTATTGGATTTGCATCAACTTTTTCCTGTTATGAGCAGAACTATATGGACGTATCCACTCGAGGGAGATCATAAAAAAATGAAATAACTTTCAATTGATTAATACAAATACCATTACAAGTCAGAAATAAAACCATGTCATTGGAGTTAAAACGCCGTGCATCAAGTTTCTGATGCAGATGCAAAATTGCAGTTCAGAATTTCTTTTTCATATTCAGTAACTAGTTCTTTTTAAACCAAGAAGATTTAGTAACAAGTTTTCTTATATTAATTTAGTGACAAAGGTTTTCTTATAGCAATCACTCTTGAAACAAAGTAGCGTTAAATATTATTGTTTAACACAACAATCAGTACTGTTGAAACAAAGCAATCATAAGAAGACAAGTGAATTTCGTTACCACAAAATATTTATGATAGTTGCAGAGGCACGGCTGAAGAGAGCTTTTCTTCAACTATGAAAGCACGAGAATCAGAGCCAACCTATGAACAATCCACGACCATAGGAGAACGAACAACCCCTTTACTTTTGCAGAGGCACGATAGGAAGGCAACGTCTGTTTATAGGTTTTGAAGTGTTAAACTATAGGAAGAGTTTTGTTTTAAAAAGAAGTATTTTAGGGATAGAATAGTAAATATTTTGGTCAAACCTAAAGTGCTTATAAGCTGAAATTTGTTAAGTTGGGGGAGGCCAACTTATGACTTCTAGCTTATTTTTGGCTTATAAGCACTTTTAGTTTTACCAAACGCGTAGATAAGCCAAAATGTGCTTATAAGCCAGTTTGACCAGCTTATTATAAGCTTAGCCAAACACCCTCTATGTAAGGCACATAAATAAGTATAAAAAGATATGGAAGAAACAAGGAGTAAATGACTCAACATATACGTCTGGATAACTCTGTCAATCATGAAATACTTATAGTGCCATGCATATGCGTATGAATGTCATGTCGTGCATAGGTACATGTGTTCATAACATCATCAAGCCTATGAGGGCATCCCATCATATCATCTCGCCCACTTTGGAAAAATCATCAACGTAAACCAGCTGATCAGGTGTGGTGCGTATATAACGTCGTGACCGTTTCCCATATCTCATATACATATATACGCCTAAATAACGCCATCTGGTCATGGGTCAATGTGCATGTATAAATGAATGCAATGCATGAGAAGTATGTAAATAAAATCTTTCCCAACGTCGTAAGACCATTATGCCTCCGATTAATATCATGAAGTAAACTTTATCAACTTACGTACTTTCTGAGACCTATGAACATACGATAGGATAATACGACATATAGGGAATCAAGAACATAAACATCAATAGCATTTCTATGAATATAGTCATTGTTGTGCACTTGCTTGTTTTGTTTGTATCGTATGGATCATGCTAAAAGGAATGAAGGGATAGCCTTAACAAACCTGAGTCGATTCTCTTGACAATCCCTCTAATGCAGCACAATCGTTACAAAACACTTAACGGCAGATCGAAGTAAGGGAAAATCTGTATGATATTCTTTGAGAAAGATTGCACCTTAATTGTCACGAACCAAAATCAATAAGGTCGTGATGGCGCCGGACACCACTGTCAGACGAGCCAATCATGTTATGGTTAAGTTAAATTTCATGTTTTAGCGTTTCTGAAATCATTACCTTTCACTTTATTACATAATAACTGAATAAAATCTGCTACGATAAGCTAATATTCCATTTTTTAAAAATACATCCCAGAACCCGGTGTCACAAGTACATGAGCAAACTCTAAGAATTTTACAAATATTACGAAGCTTGTTCGAAATGCAAATTTTGACAAGGAATTTAAAAATGAAGATAAATACAATACGAGGGAGACTCTGTCGGATGCGGGTCGTCTCCGGATGGTGCAACTCGTCTAAGTCTCCAAGTCAGCCACATCGCTGTGTCAAGCAGGGCCACAAGCTATGAATGTACCTGTGCAATAAAAATGCACAACAAGTGTAGCATGAGTACGAAAACAACATGTACTCAATAAGTATCCCGCCTAACCTCAGAGAGGTAGTGACGAGAGGTCGATTTTAACACTTGCTAGAGGTCAATACAATATAATAGATGAAGGATATCAACATGGTTATTACATCGAATAACAAATAGTGATAGGAAAGTTCAACCCTTTCCTTAAATTATAAATTCTCCGGTTTCCGCTATTTCATTTAGCAATTTACGTCTATAAGACAATCCAACAGTTTATGTAACAAATGGTGTATAATATGTATGTATCATGCGTAGGAAATGCTGAGGGTCGACGGCCTGAACCAACATAAACATAAATTGTGCACTACCGAGGGTCGAACGATCTGAACCATAGATGCATATATCTACCCCGCTCGCGAATCGATCATGCGACTCGGTTATACATAAATACGGGGTTATCCTGCTCGCGAATCATACATGCAACTCGGACGCCCATAGTTACACATATTCACACCAATAAACCATATTTTATCAGGAAAATTAGCTATTCAATGAGGTGATAGAATTCTCCTTTTAATGAACATGAAAATAGCATTTAAGCCTTCCTGGGGATTTACTTGCCAATTTCGACATGGTTCCAAACACTATAAATTTATCTAAAACACAATTATCCAAGGAAGAATAAATTCTCCTTCTAGATGATTAAGAAAAGTAAGCTCTATCCTTCTTAGAGATTTAGTTACTAACTGACATCGTCACATGATATTCTATTGACAAGGTCACAAGTATAACAAGTAAAGCAGGATAGTGGGTCCTAGACTACCCGGACATAGCATATTAGTAGCTACACACGGACTCACGTCACCTCGTGCGTACGTAGCCCCCGCAAATAATAGCATGTAGTCATTTAGTTCACCTATGGGGACAATTCCCCCTCACAAAGTTAGAAAGGAAACTTACCTCACTCCGAATTTCCATGACCAGCTTCCAAGCCCTTCCGATGGCTCCAATTGATGCTCAACACCCCAAAACTATTCAAATAAAGGGAAAACTAATAAAATTTCACTCTAATACTTGTAACAATTCAAATTATATAAATTCCCAAATCCGCTCAAAGATTTGACAAAAATGCCCTCGGGCCCACGTGCCCGGATTCTGAAATTTCGCGAAGATAAACCCTACCCATAGCCTTACTAACTCAAATGCATAATTTACTCTAATTTCCATGCTCAAATTCGTGGTTAAAATACAAAACTACCAAATTCTAGGTTTTCTTCAAAATTCTATAATTTTCACAATTCGCTACACTTAAATCCGAACCTAGACCATGTATTTAACTTGAAATGAGTTGGAATAACTTACCTTGTGATCCTTGAAGAAAATCTCCCCTTGAAGCTCCCCAAAATCGCCACACAAAATGCAGTCTCCATGAGGCGCAGGTGCGGCAGCTCCATCTCACCTGCGGCCCCAGCCAAGCCTGTCCCAAAACATAACGCAGACCTGCTGGAGGCCTCAAATCACATCAAACAACGCCGGAATTGCGAATCGCACTCGAATTCAAACTTTATGAACTTGAAATTTCAAACTTCCGCCTTCGATGCCGAAACCTATCAAATCACGTCCCACTGACCCCAAATTTTGCACACAAGTCATATTCGACATTACGGACTTACTCCAACTTCCGGAATCGCATTCCGACTCCGATATCAAAATTTCCACTTCCGGTCGGATTTCTCAAAAACCTTCAAATTTCTCTATCTTTAGCCAAATGACTTCAAAATGACCTACGGAAATCCGAATTCACTTCCGATCGCGCTCCCTACTCCAGAATCACCACACAGAGCTATTCCCAGGCTCGGAATCCCAAACAGACATCTATAACACTGAAATGCCTTCCAACCCAAATTGATGAAATTCTTCTAAAATGATATCTTCCATAAAATGCGCCGAAACGTTTTCAGGTTATCCGACTCCCGATCTGAACATACGCCCAAGTCCAAAATAATCATACGAACCTGCTGGAACCTTAAAATCCTGATTCGGAGGTCATTTTCTCAAAATTCCAATCTTAGTAAATTATTCCAACTTAAGGCTCCCGAAATGAGAATTTTCTTTCCAAATTGAATCCGAACTTCCTGAAACTCAATTCCAACTATGCTTACGAGTCATAATACCTGAGACAAAGCTGCTCACGGCCTCAAACTGTCGAACGACGCGCTAGAGCTCCAAATGACTGGTCGAGTCATTACATTCTCTCCCACTTAAACACACATTCGTCCTCGAACGAGCCAAGATCTGCTCTTGAGTTATCTGAAATCACTGTGTAACACCTCGCGCACCTGCCCATGCTACCACAACCCCGTTGAGCACATTAGCTTGATCAAATCTGAAGATATCCTCTTTTATCCATACAATAAGCTCAAAACCCAGTTCCAACACTTGCAATTTCTCTGCCAGGCCAGTTCCCAATATATAAACACCGTATCAACTACAACACGAGATACCAAAACATGACTGCATACGTTTGCTGAATTTAGCCCATACACTGCATATTTCATCGTCCAACCACAATGACATTCCATGAACCTTAATAGCCAAAATTCCATGAATCTGATGCTCCCAATGCACCTTATGATATATATATATATATATATATATATATATACGATACCACCACAACGGAGGAGACATGTAGAAATTTCTAACCAATTGTAGAGTTAACCAAACATTGAATCTTTCCCCTTGACTAAAATCGTCATCTCATTATGAGCCAAATAATGGTAATTGTCCTGTAATATACTTCACATAATCTTATCGCATCGATCCCTGATCCATAAATCTCGTCTCACGCAGTATGAACTGCTCAGTCAACAAATCACCCCCAGACATGACCATCAGTCTCACACGATGCCACAATGCGCCAATAGGCAACAACTCGAACATGATACATAAGGAAATGACTCAGGAAGGGACTACTCAACTCACGCAACTAATATGAACCTTCCTCGGGAAATAGGAAGTAAAACACGAGAAACATAATTACCGGGAACCGTACTCAACACCACACTGTTGTGGCGTGAAACCCGATCCGAATAACATACCGGTGGTGGCGTGCCACCCGTTCCCATAATAAAATTCACATAAGGAGATACACCGAGCTGGATTGCTCATTATTACAAATTACTGAATATCGGTCACAAGCATGCTAAGTGCATAATACCATCTTGAGGAGACGGATAGAGACATATGCTACAAAACTTAAGCACAACTGAGGTGCAATATATATATACTCTAAATCACAAGAGCTCTCCTGCTCACATAACATCATTACTACGCAGAAACTCAGCACATAGAAAATTTATCAAGCCATTTCACAACTCCCAAGCTGATTCTGCACGCACCGAACTAGGCTATATACACCACTTTTCTCATAACACCCAAGAGCAACCGTCATAGCCAGGACAAACACCCCACAATCCACAACCAACTGAACCGAACGCCTTCCAAGCGTAAATTCTCAAATAAGCAATGTTGCACTTCCTTATACTTGGTCTAAATCTTCAACCAATCAGGTGACTACATGTCACACTTATATAATCTTCCCGTGGTTACGCTCCCACGACCTTCTACACCAGGTACAAGTTTGCACGTCCATACCACCGACCACGCTAACGTTGTAAAATAAATCAAGAACCCATAACCAGGATACAAAGCCTCTTTCACCAAACACCGATCTCAGGTGACACTGAAGAAAACACCAGTTTCCTTGCTCATCCGAGCTCATGACATCCTTGTTTACACCGAACCGCAATCTCGATTCTTACTCCCAATTACATACTGTTTACCGCACCTAACATGCCAATATGAGATGGCACAAGAATTCCATCATAACTCCTGAACCGCTAATAGGGTGAACATTCCATCATATAGAAACCTTTTTCTTACCTCATTTCAAGAAAACCATAACAACACACGAGTGACTTCTCAAAATCACAAAATAGGCAAATCCTCAAGGAATAGTCTATACCCCCATGATCCTTCCGGAATCCGCCTACACCTGACAATGCATAATACTTGAATGCTTCCAATTATGATCTATTATGGCGGCCGACAAGCCTCGCACACACCGGCACAAACCACATGCATAATTTAATCACACTAACGAAACTGATCATTGCCGTACATGTGCCATTTCAACCATGGCTAACCAATCTATCTTCTTTTTAATTATCCTTAGTTGCCTCAGAAATAATAGTAACCCCATTCAACTCATAACAAACTCAATCCTCACTCATCCCGAGTGGCCTTGACTCATGAGACCATGCTGTCTCAATCCCACAAACCGTCTCATACCCTCCTTGTGCGCATTCACAACTCCAACTAATATACCCCTCCTGATAATCTTTCTCCAAACCTGGAGTTCATTTTCTCTCCTTCCTCCGATACTATTCTGCACACTGAAAATAACATAGAACACCCCAACCATTTTCCCATTCTCAGAAATTGTGCTGCAAAAGCTTGAATCTTAATCATATTGCTGCCTGAAACCCTTAAACGCCGCATTCTTAGCCTTTAAATTCATTGGGACCGCTATCAAGAGTCACCCACTCTGACTGGCACCGAATACAATCAACTCCAAGGCTATTCTAGCACATTCACACCTTCTTAATGAAGCACGTGACTGAGTCACTACCCTTACAACTCGCCTATGCCTTAAGCATAAATTCTAAATCTCCCAAAACCTAACCCTGGTCCAATAAGGCCAACTTTTGCACACATTTATCAAATCCCATGCTGTATTACCACTTTATTCCTTAACTGTAATAACTTGCCAATATGCCGACAATCTGCAACCCCCATGTGAAGATACTCCAGCAACCCAATTGCAGGCGGTGGGACTCTTCCCACTTAGCCTGAAGCTACTCCTTGCACCACTCTGGAACCCACCAAAATTCTTTCTTCATTGATGACATGACCTTGCTCAACCAACCCGTTAAATCCTTCTAAATTCTTCTGTTAGCACTTCCTGAATACTCAAATTCTCTAGCATTACTCACATATTCGGCGTCCTACCGAATAGCCACTAGAATCCACCGCAGAAACTTGCCAACCACACAATCGCTAATATACTCATAGGAGATAACCCACATGTGGAAATCACCAACTGACACCTTCCAACGATGATGTACTACACACTCTCTACAACATCAATACCCCATCTTGAGCCTGTTCTCATTCACCAACTTTACCAGTACGTGCGCACCTCATGGACATCTACTAAATGCACTACAATATCTTCTAATTTGCCACTATGCTGCCTCTCTGACACTTTGGTCAAACTCCCCCTCTACGTGACTTCTCGACTTCCGCTTCTTACACCTGGCCTCCTAGAAATGGAACCACCGCATAACACTTCTCACATATCTTCCTTCATCATATGTTGCCCAGTTGTTGCCTCAATTCAATATCATTCTCTGTAGCACTTAAACCAGTAGATCACCACAACCTTAGACCTTCCCGAAGATCATCTTGCTCGAGCCGCATGCATTAGAAATACCTATTCAATCCTGAACACTACATACCACGATCTCTGACAGTCGCTTCTTCCTTACTACTTCACAATATTCTGATCCGATGTAACCGAAGAAACCCTAGCATCGACGAACTTAACACATTCTATTCGATCAAGGACGATGATACCACATCACGGATAAAGATTCCACCTTACTTGAAATCACCAAGTATTATTACTTTGTCACCCAAACTTGAACATCTATAGTCCAAGGTCCTTTCCTCCGCCAGAAATAAAATACTGAAATCTCATAATCAAGCTCTGAGTAGAACTCCTATCAAGTCATTCACTGTCTCAACACACGGGCAAGCATCCTATCACCACGTCAATTACTGCGCGATAATCATTCATGAGCATCATAACATCCTGAGCATAGCCTCAAAGATCTCAGAAATACAACCACTAAGCTGAAACAACATAATATCCTTCCGCAGGGCAACGACAGTAGCCCTAATCAACTATGCATGGGAAAACATCACGCACCATATCCGTAGCACCATTACAATTCCTCAGATCCCCGATTCATTACAAGCACTTCACGTCGCGTAATATTGAGTAGGAAAGGAAACATAGGCATAAGCCTCAAAGGAATCAAATCGCACGATGAGGAATCAAGAAGGGAAATACTCCTAACAGCCTTGCAGCCTCTCGAAGATAAGTACAGACGTCTCCGTAACGATCCGCAAAACTCTACTAGACTTGCTCGTGACTCGTGAAACCTAAGGGAACATAGTGATCTGATACCATGTTGTCACGACCCAAAATCCATAAGGTCGTGATGGAGCTGGACACCACTGTCAGGTGAGCCAATCATTATATGGTTAAGTTAAATTTCCTGTTTTAGCATTTCTGAAATTATTACCTTTCACTTTATTACATAATAACTGAATAAAATCCGCTAAGTAAATCCGATAAGCTAATATTCTAATTTATAAAATACATCCCAGAATTCGGTGTCACAAGTACATGAGCAAACTCTAAGAATTTTACAAATATTACGAAGCTTGTCCGAAACGCAAATTTGGACAAGGAATTTAAAAAGGAAGATAAATACAATAAGAGGGAGACTATGTCGGCTGGGGGTCATCTCCGGATGGTGCATCTCATCTAAGTCTCAAAATCAGCCACATCATCGTGTTAAGCAGGGCCACAAGCTATGAATGTACGTGTGCAATAAAAATGCACAACAAGTGTAGCATGAGTACGAAAACAACGTGTACTCAGTAAGTATCCCGCCTAACCTCAGAGAGGTAGTGACGAGAGGTCGATTTTAACACCTGCTAGAGGTCAATAAAATATAATAGATGAAGGATATCAACATGGTTATTACATCGAATAACAAATAGTGACAGGAAAGTTCAACCCTTTACATAAATTATAAATTCTCCGATTTCCGCTATTTCATTAAGCAATTTACGTCTATAAGACAATCCAAGAGTTCAAGTCACAGATGGTGTATACTATGTATGTATCATGCGTAAGAAATGCCGAGGGTCGACGGACCGAACCAACATAAACATAAATTGTGCAATGCCGAGGGTCGAACGGCCCGAACCATAGATGCTCTATCTGCCCCGCTCGCTCATGCGATGCGGTTATACATAAATACGGTCTCATCCTGTTCGCGAACCATATATGTGACTCATGCACCCATAGTTACACATATTCACACCAATAAACCATATTTTATCAGGAAAATTAGCTATTCAGTGAGGTGATAGAATTCTCCTTTTAATGAACATGAAAATAGCATTTAAGCCTTCCTGGGAATTTACTTGCAAATTTCAACAGGGTTCCAAACACTATAAATTTATCTAAAACACAATTATCCAAGGAAGAATAAATTCTCCTTCTAGATGATTAAGAAAAGTAAGCCTTATCCTTCTTAGAGATTTAATTACTAACTGACAGCGTCACATGATATTCTATTGACAAGGTCACAAGTATAACAAGTAAAGCAGGATAGTGGGTCCTAGACTACCCGGGCATAGCATATTAGTAGCTACAAACGGACTCCCGTCACCTCGTGTGTACGTAGCCCCCGCAAATAATAACATGTAGTCATTTAGTTCACCTATGGGGACAATTCTCCCTCACAAAGTTAGAAAGGAGACTTACCTCGCTCCGAATTTCCATGACCGGCTTCCAAGCCCTTCTGATGGCTCCAATTGATGCTCAATGCCCCAAAACTATTCAAATAATGGGCAAACCAATAAAAGTTCACTCTAATACTTATAAAAATTCAAATTATATAAATTCCCAACTCCGCTAAAAGATTTGACCAAAATGCCCTCGATCCCACGTGCCTGGATTCTGAAATTTCTCAAAGATAAACCCTACCCATAGCCTTACTAACTCAAATGCATAAGTTACTCTAATTTCCATGCTCAAATTCATGGTTAAAATTCAAAACTACCAAATTCTAGGTTTTCTTCAAAATTCTATAATTTTCACAATTCGCTACACTTAAATCCGAATCAAGACCATGTATTTAACTTGAAATGAGTTGGAATAACTTACCTTGTGATCCTTGAAGAAAATATCCCCTTGAAGCTCCCCAAAATCGCCACACAAAATGAGAGAAATGAAGGAAATGGCCAAATTTCCCGTTTTTAAACAATCTGCCCAGGCCCCTTTTTCGCACCTGCGGTCTCCATTTCGCACCTGCGCCTCCGCAGGTGCGGCAGCTCTATCGCACATGTGTCCCCAGCCAAGACTGTCCCAAAATATAATGTGGACCTGTTCGAGGCCTCAAATCACATCAAACAATGCCGGAATTGCGAATCGCACTCGAATTCAAACTTTATGAACTTAAAATTTCAAACTTCCGCCTCCGATGCCGAAACCTACCAAATTTTGCACACAAGTAATATTTGACATTACAAACTTGATCCAACTTCCGGAATTGCATTCTGACTCCGATATCAAAATTTCCACTTCCGGTTGGATTTCTCAAAAACCTTCAAATTTCTATCTTTAGCAAATGACTTCAAAATGACCTACGGACATCCGAATTCACTTCCAATCGCGCTCCCAACTACAGAATCACCACACAGATCTATTCCCAAGCTTGGAGTCCCAAACAGACATCTATAACACTGAAATGCCTTCCAACCCAAATTTATGAAATTCTTCTAAAGTGCTATCTTCCATAATATGCGTCGAAATGCTCCTGGGTTATCCGACTCCCTTTCCGAACCTGTTGGAAACTTCAAATCCTGATTCGGAGGTCGTTTACCCTAAATTTTAATCTTAGTAAATTCTTCCAACTTAAGGCTCCCGAAATGAGAATTTTCTTTCGAAATTGACTCCGAACTTTTTGAAACTCAATTCCGACCATGCTTACGAGTCATAATACCTGAGACAAAGCTGCTCACGGCCTCAAACTACCGAACTACATGCTAGATCTCAAAATAACCAGTTGGGTCGTTACATTACTCGCTTAGAATTGCAAAACCCCGTTAATATTATGCTAAGAAGTCTCGTATGAATTGAAGTAACTAACGTTACTATCATATATGATCTTGGATGAAATTTTGAAGCTTTTCATCATTTTGTGGAGATAGAAACTGAATTGTAATGGTATTTTTATGTCTTGAGGTGTGGTCCCCAGACTTTTGATGACTTTGGCAGCAAAGTCCTCTAATTGTGCCACCAAGATATATGACTTAAGAGTCATAATTTTTGGGCTGCAATGTTAAGGGGGCTCTTTAACTTATCCAATATTATCATTAATTATCCACTAATCACTTGGTACCTTGTATGAAACTTGTCCATAAATGTCGGATATTATAGCTCGGACTGTATTTTTTCTCAAAATGCAAACATCGATGAAACTGATTTTCTTTGATTTGCTTACCCTTCACCTTCACGAATTTACTTATCAGTTGTTTGAAATAGCATTATACTTATAGTCTCAAAATAATCTCATTCCCGAACATACGTCGATTAACTTACGACGAAACTTTAACATACAAAAATGCGGGATGTAACATCTCATTTCCGAGCTTTCATCAATTTACTTATGGTGCACCTTCACGTATGAAAAAATGGGGTGTAACATCATTGCCCCCTTTCGAACATTCATCTCGAATGTTGACTGATGCACTTATCATTATCATAACCTATAGTTATTGCGAATACTTTGGTACTCTCCTTGCCATCTAGGCAACCTCTCTCGTAACTCTTGCTACCTTCTGTCATGCAGCATGTAACTCTTTCCTTATATGTGCGCCTATGCGACTCTTCCCATCCAGCTTTTAGCCAATCTTCAGGTCTCGCTTTGTGAACATATGCATAACTATGCCAAGTTGTACCTCTGGGCGTCTATGTCTTTACTACATCTATATAGGTCATACTATACCATAACTCTTACTTCGATTTATTGTTACTGAGGTTTGCTACCAAACTCCAGGTTACTCTCGTTGCTTATCCCATATGTATAAATCTAAGTCCTTTAATGTTTCCTCATTACTGTTCATCTTAAGAATGACGACCTAATCTCATCTCATGCTTCGTAACTTTTATCCATCCATTGTTGCTTCGTAACATCATGGGTGCATGCTATTTGCCGATGATATAGTATTGATTGACGAGACGTGTAGCGGAGTTAAGAGAGGTTGGAGGTTTGGAGAACGACCTTGGAGTCTAAAGGTTTCAAACTTAGTAGAACTAAGACAAAATACTTGGAGTGCAAATTCAGTGAGACCCATGATGCAGACATAGAGGTTAAGCTTGATGCTCATGTTATCCCCAAGAGAGCGAGTTTTAAGTATCTCGGTTCTATTATCCAGGGTAAAGGGGAGATTGACGAAGATTTCACACATCGTATTGGAGCGGGGTGGTTGAAGTGGAGGCTCGCTTCCGGTGTTCTATGTGATAAGAATGTGCCGTTAAGACTTAAGGGTAAGTTTTATCGAGTGGTGGTTCGACCCGCTATGTTGTATGAGACTGAGTGTTGGCCAGTCAAGAACTCCCATGTGGAGAAGATGAAAGTAGTAGAGATGAGGATGTTGATATTGATATGTGGGTGTACTAGGCGAGATAGGATTAAGAATGAAACTATCCGGGATAGAGTGGGAGTAGCCTCCGTGGAGGACAAGATGCGGGAGTCGCGGTTGAGATGGTTCAGACATGTTAGGAGAAGAAGCATTGGTGCCCCTGTCAGAAGGTGTGAGAGGTTGGACATAGAGAGTTTGAGAAGGGGTCGAGGTAGGCCTAAGAAGTACTGGGAAGAAGTGATTAGGCAAGACATGGCGCTGCTTCAGCTCACTGAGGACATGACACAAGATACGAGGGTATGGAGGTTGAGGACTAAGGTAAAAAGTCAGTAGGTAGTTTATAGTGTTCACCGATAGGCTTAGTAGCATGCATTTCCCTTCATATTCTTAGATTTTATTACGGTATGTGGTTTTGTTCGCCTCAGGTATTGTATTCCCCGTTGCTATTATTGGATTCTATTTATCCTGTATCTGTCATTTTTTTTCTTCTTGCATGTCTTAAGCCGAGGGTCTATTGGAAACTACCTCTCTACCTGCATTAGGTAGGGGTAAGGTCTACGTACAGACTACCCTCCCCAAACCCCACATGTGGGGATCAAACTGGGTTTGTTGTTGTTGTAATTTACCACTGATAACTTGAAACCTCTTACGTAATCACTATGACTCACGTTGCATCAAGGAACATTTGAAGTGATTTTCATGATCCACCTGGGGGCGATACCATACTTCCATAACTGTATTTCATAGAATCCCAATGTGATTCACCTTACGTGGGTATTTTAATCCTGTGTCATCTGTGAAATCTTTTTTTTCTTCAAATCATTACTCAATCGAAGGCCCAAACGTCATCCTTTACCTATCACAATTACACCCTTATTCTACTACCATGGCAGCATTCATCTTTTCTAATTGCTACTTATGATGAGTAACTCCTTTGAGTTCATCCAGGCTATACTGAGCTTTGTATAACTTAGAGACTTAGAGATACCATCATCTCTCTTGTTTTTATGGGATTAATCCTGAGGACTTATCCGTTCTCGTCACCTTCTCATTCGCCGTTTCTTATCCTTACTGTTGTCTTCCTAAAACCTTGACGCTTTACCATACTTTAGCTTGCGACCTACACATATCTATTTATACTACTCACAACCTTCCTTCAACTTGCTTGCACCAAGATTTCCATTACTCTGGGGTCTCACTTTTCCTTCTGGTAATCACGTTAGAGTCACGAACTTATTTCTCGAAATAAAGATATGACTTTATGGCCTATACTCTTTTGTTGTATCAAGGCTTGTCACTTCTCGTCTTTGGCTTCATTTGACTATAGATTCTGTAATACTATCATCTTTTTTATCTACCATTGTCATCCTTGTATCATATCTGACTCATAATGCTTCATTAACTCTCTTCTTATTTCTCGCTAACATTTATGTCTCTCACTTATTCTGAAAACTCGAACAAGACATTCGTTTGCTTTTAGCGCCCTTTGCTCCATCCATGATTCTTTGGGTTGCCTAACATTCTTTCTCTACTAGGGACGGAAGCCATACTACGGTATTGTTTATCCCTTCCAGGATTCCCGTGCCTATCTTTGTAGTACTCATATCTAGCTGTATTATTTTAGAGTACACCATCTATTAACATATTTGCAATATCCTTTGGAAAGGTCAACTAACGCAAAGAATCCATTCACAATTTGTTTTGGTTACTCTAAACCCATCCAGATTCGGATATCCTGTCCTTCTTCTTAAACTACACATGTTAGCCCTCATAGGGCATAACTGAGATGGGTGTGGCCGATTGTGCATACATCTGCTATTGATAAAGATAACTCAAAATGCTCTCTCTTCCTGAATTGTAGAAAATGTTCATCTTTACTAATTGAGTACCTTATACCCTTCTTCACCTTGCTTCTTTTACTTGTTGAAACTTGTACCTTCTGATTCTTTCGTCGCTTTTCACCGTATGGATGGATAGATATTCATGCCTTAGGGATCCTTATCAAGAAGATCACACGTCTTAGTACACACATGATCTGCTGGAGACCTTACATTTACTCATTATAAGCATGATGCAAAATCGAGTTCCTCTGACCCAACTCTTCCACAGCCGCATTCAATCCCTTACAAACTATCTTTCTAGATGTAGGCATCGTCGTATTATGAAATAAGATGGAGTTTAGAAAATTGAGTTCTTACAACTAAGCTCTACCACACGATCTGAGTAAGAAGAAAGAGTGACAGTCCTAAATTCCCTCTAGCCTCCTGCTTATAAGTGTGGTGCACAACACACCCATAAACAAGACTTTACTAGACACGGCTTGTAGACTTCCTAGGACAGAACAACTATGATACTACTTTTGTCACGACCCAAACCAAAGAGTCACGACGGGCACCTGGTATCTTACTCAACCGAGTACCAACATAACATATCTTCCTTATCATACTATCATTGATAATAAGGCTAACATAGCTACAACTCGTAATATATAACTATAAGTGGGAAAGCACTGTATCAATGAACCATCTGTTTTAAAACATGACTACATATGGGTCGTTAAGGCCTTTGACATACTGTACAAAATGAACCTCTGTCTACAAAGCCTCTAAGAGTATTTGGCATCAAACGGGGTAGGGTACCGGCCTACCCATAAGTCTGTAGCAAAATGCTAACACGATGACTCATAGACTCGGCTGCACTCCGAATGAGGTGGAGTCTTACCGATCCTTCGTTGAATTCTAACCTCGTCTACTAAGGGCTCGTCAAAATGATTGTCTATACTTGTAGGCATAAATTCAGCATCCCCAACAAAAAGAAGGTCAGTACGAATAATGTACCGAGTATGTAAGTCACATAAATAAGTATAAAAAGACAGGGAAGAAACGAGGAGTAATGACTCAACTTGTATGTCTGGATAACTCCGTAAATCATGAAATACTTATAGTTCCATGAATATGCATATGAATGTCATTTCATGCATAGGTTCATATGTTCATAACATCATCAAGCCTCTGAGGGCATCCCATCATATCATCTCGGCCCCTATGGGCAAATCATCAACATATACCAGCTGATCAGGTGGTGGTGCGTATATAATGCCGTAACCTTTTCTCATATCCCATATACATATAATATACATATATACGTGTATATAACTCCATTTGGTCATAGGTCAATGTGCATGTATAAATGAATGCAATGCATGAGAAGTACGTCAATAAAATCTTTCGGAATGTCATAAGACCATTATGCCTCTGATTAATATCATGAAGTAAAAATTATCAACAAACGTATTTTTTGAGACCCATGAACAGGCGATAGGATAATATGACATATGGGGAATCAATAACATAATCATCTCTAGCATTTCTATGAATAAAGTCATTTATGAAAGTTGTGCATTTGCTCATTTCGTTTGTATCATATGGATCATGCCAAAAGGAAAGAAGGACTAGCCTTAACATGCCTGAGCCGATTCTCTTGAAAATCCCTGTAATACACAACAATCACGCCAAAACACGTTACGACGGATCGAAGTATGGGAAAATCCGTATGATATTCTTGAGAAATATTGCACCGTACTCCCTTAGAATCGCAAAATCCCGTTGATATTACGATAAGATGTCTCGTATGAATTGAAGTAACTTACGTTACAATCATATATGATCTTTGATGTAATTTTGAAGCTTTTAATTATATTGTAATGATACAAAATGAATTATAATGAGTTTTTATGTCTTTAGGTGTGGGCCCCACACTTTTGATGACTTTGGCCACAAAGTCTTCTAATTGTGCCACCAAGATATACGACTTAATAATTTTTTGGTTGCCACGTTAAGGGGGGCTCTTTAACTTGTCCAATATTATCATTAGTTAACCACTAAGCACTTGATTAACTTACTAATCCTCCACTAATCAAATAATTAATCAATTATACACATATTAAGAATTATCTCAAATTACTTAAAATATTACTTACGTTTAAAATACCTTATACACCTTACTATCATGGTCATGTGGTACATTGTGTAACACTAGTACATAAATGCCGAGTATTATAGCTCGGACCATATTTTATTTCAAAATGTCATACTTCGATGAAACTTATTTTCTTTGATTTGCTAACCCTCTCACCTTCACGAATTTACTTATCACTTGTTTTAAATAGTATAATACTTATAGTCTCAAAATAATATCATTCCCGAAATTACTTCGATTAACTTACGACGAAACTTTAATGTACAAAAATGCGGGATATAACATTTTATTTCCGAGCTTACATCAATTTACTTATGGTGTACCTTCACGTACGAAAACATGAGGTGTCACATTTTGGCGTCGTTGTCGGGGATTTGCGATTAATATTGTTTGAATTAATTTTTGGTGCTAATTCAGGAACAATTTTATTTTATTTTCCTTTTTTACGTTCTTCTTATTTGTGTGCAGGAAACATGTTAAGTTCATCGGTCTTTGTCTTAATCATCTTCCAAGGAATTGGTGCCATACGATCCAGAACTAGACAAGCACCTGCGGCAATTGAAAAAGGAGAAAGGATCATGTGGATTGTTGTTGGGTCAGACTTCGACTCAAAATACAATGGTGAACAACAAAGAGGGTGAGAATCTAGCAGTGAGATAGGCAGCTCAGCAACAGGATACATGATTAGCAGCTGAAGCAACCCGTAGAGTTGTGGATGAAACAGTCGACGGGGATCGAAGGTTCAATCTCAATTGAACCACGATCGAAGATGAATTTAAAAATTGAGCTCCCAAGCCTGGGAGGTCTCTAGGAGATTATGCCAGAACGGTGTACAACCAATAACAATCTAATGTGAGGCCCTCACCAATTGATTCCAACAATTTTGAACTCAAACAGGGAGTCATCCAGATCATTCAGAAAAATCGCATATTCAGAGGTAAACCCAATGAATATCCCAACAACCATCTGATGGACTTCGATGAAATTATGAACACATTATGCTACAATGGAGCATCACATGATGTCATCTACCTCAGAGCATTCCCTTTCTAACTTAAGGATAATGAAAAGCAGTGGTTGATAAGTCTACCTACAGGGTCAATCCGTATGTGGGAGGAGATGACCACCAAGTTCTTAAATAAATATTTCTCTACTGTTAAGACTGGACGGATGAGGGAAGAGATTCACAATTTCAGCCAACAATGAATGGGAGACTGTGTTCGAGGCATGGGAAAGATGTAAGGAGTTATTCCGAAGGTGCCCTCATAACGGAATAGAGCAATGGATACAACTCCAGGTTTTCTGGGACGGGTTAAACCTATCATCAAGAAGATTGTTGAATAGTGCGGTTGCAGGTCCTCTGATGAAGAAAACTTCAGAGAGATTGTCACACTTCTGAATGAACTATCTGAAATGCAGAACAATAGTCCACTGACCAAGGGGATCGAAGGATATCAGTAGAGGTGCACCAAGTAGAATCGTCTGTAGCAATGCATACCCAAATTGGAGCTATGTCTAAGAACATCAAGCAACTGATGATAGCTTAGGTGAAAAATCAACCACAGGTGGAATGGGACATCTGTGTATTGGGACACCTAACTCATGAGCGCCAAACATTCACCGCAAAAGAAGAGTTAAGGCATTGGAGAATTTCAACAAAGTCAACTACCAAGGAGGTAGTAATTTGAATTCTATGGGACAGATAAATCTAGGGTTCTCATGGAGTTCTTCAAATGGTAACTCGAACTCATGGCAACAACAAAATTCCTTCGGGCTTCCAAGACCAATAGAGGCAACCATACCAGCCTCCACAAACCAACAACTCAACTTTAGAGGATCTAATGAAGGCATTCATAAATAAATCCAACAAAAAACTTGAGACTCAATGAACAACTATCTGGGAACAAGGTACAACCTTCCGAAATCTAGAAAGACAAATAGGGCAGCTCGCATCATTATTATAAGAAAGGCTCTAGGGACCTTGCCGACAGACACTGAGAAGAATCCAAAGGAGACGATCAAAGATGCGTCTCTCAAAAGCGAGAAAACATTAGTAGAGCCCATTGCAAAACCAAAGGGTGAGAAGGAGATGTCACGACCCAAAATCCTAATCCGGGTCGTGATGGCGCCCAACGACGGGGTTAGGAAATCCAACACAAATTACGCTAAGTGATACCCTTCCCATCTAATTAAACAAGTCAACGTTTACAAATTTTAAACAGTTAACATGATGATAGCTTGACATGGAAATAAAGCATACGCATGCCGGTACAACCCAAACCCAAAAGATATATATACACTACGTGTGTGTGCCAGGAACTAGTGTCACGAGTGTCATGGGCAACTACTGAATATACAATGACTACAATATATACAGGGTCTCAGACTGAATGAAATGGACAGAGAATATAACAAAAGAACTCCAGGGTGCTGCTAGGAAGTCGGCGGGAACGCAGCTCACCGTGAAGTATGACCATGCTATCAATATCTAGCACCGGCCTGATAATCAGACGTACCAGCCTCCGGACCTGTACAGTCAAGTACAGAAAAGAAAAGAAAGTGCAGCATGAGTACATATTAAATAAATATGTACCTAGTGAGTATCCCGCCTAAACTCGAAGAAGTAGTGACGAGAGGTTGACTCGATACTCACTAAGGTCCAACAGTAATAACGTATGATAGAATATAATGAAATACAATAGGCATGTCTGGAAATAATCAACAGGTACATATAAGGAGCAGAAATCCAAACAATTACTAAACTAAACAATAAAGCACTTTCAAGGGTAAGACCACCGAACGAGACAATAAATCACAAATTCTTAGATCCGTCGTGGCGTACGGCCCGCTCCCATAAGGTACCTTCTAAACTCGCCGTGGCGTACGGCCCGATCCCATATTCATTTCAATTTCTTTTCAACACTGTCGTGGCGTACGGCCCGATCCCATATTCATTTCAATTTCTTTTCAACACTGCCGTGGCGTACGGCCCGATCCCATATTCATTTCAATTTCTTTTCAACACTGCAGTGGCGTACGACCCGATCCCATATTCATTTCAATTTCTTTTCAACACTACTGTGGCGTACGGCCCGATTCCATATTCATTTCAATTTCTTTTCAACACTGTCGTGGCGTACGACCCGATCCCATATTTATTTCAATTTCTTGCTCTCCAAAACAAATTCCTTTCCATTCAACAATTTTCCATAAAGCCTTAGAGGAGAAATACTATGCAAAACATAATCTTATAGTACATATGGTGTCACAATGAATCTTATAAAGCATTGCAAGGAAGCATATAAGGCATTACGAGGAAGCATATAAGGCATATAAGGCATTACGAGGAAGCATATAAAGCATGATGTGGGCCTAATTACCCGGACATAACAATAATAGACGCTACGTACGAACTCTCGTCACTTGGCGCGTACGTAGCCCCCAAATAATTTACACATAGCATATACATCACCTATGGAGACAATTCCCTTTTACAAGGTTAGAAAGGAGACTCACCTCGTGTCGAATCTACTCCTCGGACCACAATTCCGCCCGAAACTCCAAACTCTACACCCGAGGACTCGCAACTAGCCAAAAGGTATACAACAATATCAATGCATGCACAATGCGGGAAACTATCCTAGTTATTCAATAAAATCGCTATTCTTGAAGAATTCCCAATTTCCAACCCCGGTCTCGCATGTTCAAATTCCGAAAATTCTCGAAGGGATCACTCACCCATAGCCTAAGGATCATTAAGGTGTGATTTCTACTTGAATTCAAGGCCTAAAATGGAAAATCACAAAATCCTCAAGAACCCTAAAATTACTACCTAATTCTATGATTTTAGATAATTTAGTAGTGAATTTAACTAGGAATTAATGTTTGAAACTAGTAAAACTATGGAATTTACTTACCTCAATAACAGTGGTGGAAGGTCCCTTGAAAAGCTCTCTAAAAACTTGAGGAGGAAGATGAAAATGGAGGAAAAATGCTAAGTCCCATATTTTATAAAACTGCCCAGGGATTCCTTAACTGCGACCGCGACAAGGGCCCTGCGATCATGAAGGCCAAGTGGCCAGACCTCTGCGATCGCGGCAGAGGTCCTGTGATCGCGAAGACCAACTGGCCGGACCTCTGCGATCGCGGCAGAGGTCCTGCGATCGCGAAGAATTAACTCACCCGGCCCAGACGCCACTCAATGCAATCGCGATAAAAGACTGCGATCGCGAAGGTGGGGAACCCAGACCTATGCGATCGCAGAGAACAATCAACAGCCAGCAAAATCCTTCTCCGCGATCGCAACCCACCTTCTGCGATCGCAGAGAAGGAAACTAGATAACATAAATTTCTGATTTTTCTAACATAGCTCCCAGAGGTCTAAAACACACCCGAGCCCCTCGGGATCTCGTCCAAAAGCACCGGCAGGTCTGTATTCGTGATACGGACTCGCTCGAACTTCCGAAACATGAAAAACAACAACGAAACTCAAAATTCAACCCCAAAACGATATTGAATCAAAACTTAAGAACTTGCAACTCTAGAATTCACTTCAATGCACCGTACCGGTCTATACTACTCGAAATGATTTCAAATTTTGCAGAAAAGTCATGAATGACATAACGGGACTATCCTCGGTCTCGGAATCTCATTCGTACCTCGGTAACATAAAATCACATTTCAAGCCAAATTTCAAATTCTATGAAAATCCTCAAAACTTCATTAACTCTAATTTTCCCATTTTGACCCGAAACCCGTCAAATCAAGTCCGTTTCTTACCAAATTTCACAGATAACTTAAATAACACATATTGAACCTATTCCGGGCTCCGAAACCATAATACGGGCCCGGCAGCACACGTTTCACATCAAGGTTCATTTTCATAAGCCTCTAATATTTTCATAAAACAATTTTCTTTAAAAATTCATTTCTCAGACTTGGGTCCTCGGAATTCGATTCCGGGCATACGCCCAAGTCCCATATTTTCCTACGGACCTTCCGAGACCGTCAGATCACTGGTCCGGGTCCGTTTACCAAAAATGTTGACCAAATTCAACTTTATTCAATTAATTGTCATAAATTCAACTCTTAATCAAGTTTTCACATAAAGGCTTCCCGGCTACGCGCCCGGGCTGCGCACGCACATCGAAGTGAGATTAACGGAGGCTTTCGGGTCATCACAATCTCTCCCTCTAAAAAAAACGTTCGTCCTCAAACGGACGTAGAATCGTACCTGAAGTGCCGAATAGCTGTGGATACCTGCTCCGCATGTCCTCCTCGGACTCCCAAGTCGCCTCATCGACTGGTTGGCCCCTCCACTGGACCTTTATGACAAAAATTCTCTTAGACATCAACTGGCGGTCCTGCCTATCAATAATAGCAACTGGCTCCTCCTCGAAGCCCAACTTCTCATCTAACTGAATAGTGCAGAAATCAATCACGTGAGAGAAATCGGCATGATATCTTCGGAGCATGGATACATGAAATACTGGATGAACTCTCGATAAGGCGGAAGGTAAAGGGAGCTCATAAGCAACCTCCCCGACTCGCCTCAACACCTCGAAAGGGCCTATAAA
>ML263391.1:92170-116361 GCA_005239495.1 Nicotiana undulata | reverse complement strand
GTGAAACTTGTTTCCCACTGTTATCCCAGTATATGATGGAAATTGGTTGAGGCTGATGAGTTAACATTTCATTTCGTACTAAATGATTTTAATTGCTATTGCAAGTTACACGTTGGCTAGCCTAGCGGGTTCAACGTTAGGCACAGTCACGGCCTAAAGGATGGGAATTTGGATCGTGACAGATTTTTTTTTTCTAGTGAACATAACATATTATAGTGTCTGTTTTAGTGTAATATTTACTAATTGTGTGATGTTTACTTCATATTATCTTTCCTCGTGTTCTTTAGATAAGATTCCTTTAACCTTTCTCTTGTGTTCGTTAAATAAGATTCTTTTATTCTTTTTTTCATTTTTCTTGTTTTGCATGAACATCGGAGCCGAAGAGTCCTACTTTAATACTCAACGACGCCGCAATACTATATGGAGTCAACGTATATCTCGTTTCCTTATACCTGAGACAGCGGTAGAAATTACTTTGGGATAGAGAGCTAGTCAATTGCTCTTTTGGAATCCCCATATTTCTTCATTTTTAAACATGTGTCTGTGCGTTGGAATCTTATTTGGTATTTGATAACTTTATCTATATGGTTTTTTATAACATACGACGTACCTTTTCACATAGAAGATAACATCTAGATATTATGAAATCAGTAATTAACTTGTCAACAACTTAAACTATTAGACTGGTTTGAAGGATTTAGCTGGTAGAATTTGGTCACCTAGATAAAGTGGTTTACACTAAGTCCGAAGTCGGTACTACTTCTAAAATACGAAAACTATTTTCTACAGTTTCCATTATTATTTCAAGAATTAAAATTGACTTAGATTTTATTCACTTTATATAGTTTTAAGAGTTAGAAGTACTTTAATTCTTGATCCCTCTCTAAATCAAAGAGTTACTTTAAATACAGAGACCTAAATCTTCTTGGGCTACTTAAACAAATGTGATAATAGAAAGACTTTGCTACATCCTACAAGGTTAAAGTTTTAAGTTTTAAGTCTTCACGCTAAGCCAACTGCTTTGAGATATAATTACGCTCTTAAATTTTAGGTCAGTTAACTATTCTTTCATCTGTGTTTTTTGAACACACTCATTTACATTTTACAGTTAGCCTTAAGCCCTTAACTAACATTAGTCTGGTCGGTTAACTATTTGAAATGGATTTTAAAAGGGTGACTTAAAAACCTTCTCTTTAGATTAATTAAACCCTTACCTAGAATCTTTAGGTTAAGTACAGATTTATACCTTATCAATATACTTTAATCAATTTAGGTGTCCTAATTCACCATAAAAATAATTACGTGGGGACCTTTTAACTTTAATCAAACTCGAAATTGCCTACATGTTGTACCTTACTTTGACCAGTTTAAAATGGGGTATAACATCTATTTTGTTGCACATAGTACAAGCCTTCTACCATGTTAGTTGTTCCTGCCTCTACTTGTTAACTTATAAAGATCACGTGTTCCTTTCTTATTTGTTATATCTGTATCAAGACTTTCACCATGCTAGTTAGTTGAAGTTTATATTTCTTTTTCCTAATTGTTGTCATTACTCCTATGCCTTCAACCTAGTCTATTACTGTTGCCCATATGTATATCCTCGTTCATTATTTCTACTTGTGTATTTACTACTTTGTCATTATTGTTATCAGCATTTCTGCCATCCGGTTGATACTGTGACACACATAGTTGGTGAGGATGAGATAAATGCACGAAGGGTGTTGTTGTGGAATTGACTTGAAATTTGAGTACATTCCTCACACTATGAAAGTTATGGAGTGCCTATCGTGGTTTATTGGTTTTCGCTCTAAGGAAAAGATTGGTCAAGATATTGGAAAATTTTAAATTGTGATCTCTTCTAGTACTCGGTTATTGCTTTGCATATTTGTTTTGTGTACTCTTTTATGTTATATCGTAGTATAGTTCTATTTCTAGTTTACAGTACAGGTTTATCAGTGAGTATCTTTTAACTAAAAAGCCTTGTTACTACTTTGACGAGGTTAGACAAGATACTTACTGGGTACATGGGTCGGTTGTACTCATACTACACTTATACATCTTGCGTGCAGATTTTGGAGTGGAGTTGTTTGTGATGTCGGGAGGTGATTCTGAAGATGTTCGTGTATTCCGGAATATAGCTGCCACTTGTCCTTGGTAGCTTTAGATTTTTCTAATCTATTTATGTAACTTTCAAACAGATCGTGTATTTATTTGTACCAGCTTTGTAAACTTTAAATTCTTAGAAGGTCATGATTCATACTACCAGTCCTGGGGTTAATATGTAAATGTTTAGATAATTATTCATCGTTTCCTATAAATTTCATTATGATTGTATTGACTATTAGTTGACTTACCTAGCGGGTCAAGTTAGGTTCCATCACAACTAGTATTTTCGGATCGTGACAAGTTGGTATCAGAGCACTAGGTTCGTAAGTTCTACGAGTCATGAGAAAGTGTTAGTAGAGTCTTGCGGATCGGTATGATGACGTCCAAACCTATCTTCGGAAGGCTACAAAACATTTAGGAAATTTCCCTTTCCTCATAGTGCGGCCTTGTTTCAATTTGAAACCTATGATTTTTTTATTCTTCCCAATCATTCATATGTGATGGTGTGCACTCAGTATTCACTGTGCATAGACAATCTGTGATGCTGCATATGGATCGCGGCGGGTTAAAGATGCTTGATTATCATCGTGATGTGTTGTCTAGCCTCCGGAGCAGATGCATTGTTAAATCTTCTAGTCGTTCATTTGTGGTACGATGTGGGTTCTTATACCTGGTTGGTAAGCACGGACTTGGGAAGGTTGGCTTGTGGCCTAGTTGTTCTGATGAAGGTGGGTTCATGGTAGGGTGTCGATTTGAGTACAGCCGGTGGTCCATCCCCTACGCGATGGGTTTGGATCGTGTGTTTCGTATGAGGTTTCCATCCGGCGGAATGCATATGTTATCATTTCAGAACATTAGGGGTAGTTGTTTGAATATTGCAAGGATGGGTAAGCGCTTGGCAGAGTCTTCAAAGTGTTCTATGACCAGTATTGCATGCGTTTTTGAATTATTTGGTTAAATAACCATGCGGGATTGGGGCATGCTATGAAGATGTGGTACTTTGGATTACCGACGATGTATTCTATGACTTCGAGCTAAGTGGGGGAGTCTATTGATGATGAACGGATTGTAGAATCATGTGTTGTATTTGTTTCTTGGCCAAGGGATTGTTTGGTTGTTCTTTGAATAGTCATATGCTGGTGGAGGGAAGGTTGGTCGTTGCATATTAGCTGTGTATTGAAGATCAACGTAAGGTGAGTGGTTTTGAGAAGGTTCTGACGAGTTCCAGATCATATGTAGCATTTAAGGACTTTTGAATTTGTGTATGGGCAGGGTTTGAGATCGGTAGCGAATGGTGATCGCATCTGTGGTATTTCTTTGTCAAGAAAAATATACATTGCAATATTGGAGAGATGCAAGGGTTCCCTCAGAGTTAACATTTCTGATTGAGTTACTTTCGGGTTGGCAGTCTGTGTGACTCGATTGAGTTAGAGGCGATTGGTTCTGCAGAGTCGATTATGTGTTAATGAGTTCCGAAGAATTCATCATAGTTATGATCACGACCGGAGTTGGTTTTTGCTACAGATATAGAAGCTATATTGTATGTGTGGTGATGTTCTCCTAGATTGAGTTAAATGAGAGTTCGCGGTTGATGAGATGTTCAATTAGCTCATGGTTCGGAGTTGATTATGGATTTTTTGTAGTTTTGCAAGTTAACAAGTTAGAGGCGATGCGCCGTGTGAGGTTGAAAAGTTGTTTATACAAGGTTGAGGTCTAGTTTTGGAGGGAAGGATATGAGTTCTTGAAGACATGAATGATTTAAGGTGTTTAAGGTTTCGTTGGCACTATCTGTTCCCACCAGAGGAGAGTTTGCCAGTTGGAAGGTATATTCTGTTTTGACTTGTGGGTATTTTTCTATAAGATGATGGAGTATGAATGACGCATCAGCTATTTGAGTAGCGGTGTTGAGATTGGGTATGGAAATTCTGGTATACAAGAGGTTCAGAGACTGGATGTTCTCGTTGGAAGACTATTCCTTGGTTGTGACTTGTGAAGGAATGTGGAGGGTTGGGTCATTGATGGTATGTGTTTTGAAAAGGTTGTTATGGGCTTGTGGAAGGTTATTTGCCTGTTCGGGAATGATCAGAATCTAGTTTGGAAATTATATGAGAGCCTAATGAGGATGTGTATTCTATATCGGATCGGATTTGCTTGCTCCTACGCAACTATTACCACAGGTATACCATTGAGCGGAATAGATTCTATTCGCGCCCTGGTCTATGTTATGTGTTTCTCTCTTATTCTATGATAGGTTGTGAGGGTTACATGATTCTTCGCACGCATATTGTGATTTAGTTTAGGCCTCATGGCATTATGGGCAAGATGGCCTTTGTGATGTTGATTTTCTTATTGCACCATAGCTGTGCTTGTCCTTCTCAGTATTGTTTGTTCCTAATAATTTTCCCACAGATATATTTTGTGCACTCTATTGTGCTTGATTTTGATGCACATGTAATTAGTGAGCCCCAGTATTATGGCTCGATGGGTACCATATGTGGATTGATATGATGGGATTGGGTTGCATGCCGCAATAGTAATGTGATGAAATGTAACTCCGAATGCTTACTTCGTGTATTTTTGCTTTCACTTTGTTGAAAATAGTTCATAGGAAAATGTTAAAATTACCTTGCCTGCTTAATTTACTTATGAGCCTTCTTAATTAACTTTCTTACTATTATATGTCATGTTTGAATTATTAGTTGTTGGTGTCTGGACGGCGTTGTGTGGGGCTCCATGTGGTTTTTGGCCAGACTTGCCAGTGGCCTTCTTATATTGGCTGAGATAAGGTTTCTAGACCTGAGAGTTGTACTTCGTATTGGGATAAGGAATGTTTGGAAGAGTGATACCATATTTTCGCTAAGGATTTGGGAAATGGCCCTGGTCGGACTAGTGACTTTCTTGGCTTATTGATCAGATGACTGATTAATAGATTCTGCGTGTTTCTTTCATCATCGGCAGTTTACAGAGGTTTTGAACAAGGTTTTATTTGATATGAGATTTATTACCGGTACCGAATCTGTTTTGGGCAGCCATGGTGGTAAGCAGTTACTGCTATGAGTATCCGAGTGATATTACCTCTTGGGTTACGGTAATGTCTTGGCACCACTTGTTTAGACTTATACAGTGGGTAGACGTGAGATTAAAGTCTTGTAATGAATTCTGGATGTTAGAGATTGGGTTCTAAGGTTAAGGACCAAGGTTGAAGTATGACCTTTAGCTATGTTGTGTTAGCAGGCTTGTATGGAGCGGGATAACGTGGGATCACACCCGGGTATGTGCATGGTAGGGTTACACCGTGATTTGATAGCTTTGGAACGACTCCTAGCACGTTCGAGGACAAACGTATATTTAAGTGGGTGAGGCTGTAACAACCCGACTTGTCGTTTTGAGAAATTGCACTTTTCTCGGTAGTTTGAGAGCACGAGTATACCTGCATGATGTAATATGACTTGTGTGAATCACCAGCTCTGGCTTTTTAGATTATTCGGAATCGATTTGGAAGAATGAACTTCAAGATTTAAGCTTTAAGTTGGAAGAGTTAACCAAGTTTGACTTTTTAGCATTTGACCTCGAATTGGAGTTTTGATTGTTGTGTTAGGTCTGAATGGTTATTTTTGATTCGGGCGTATGCTTGGATTTGCATTTGGATGTTTCTAGAAAGATTTGGCTCTAATTACCGAAAGTTGGAAATTTGAAAGTTTGAAAGTTCATAAGTTTGACCGGAAGTTGACTTTGAGGATAGTGGATTCAGATTGTAGTTCCGGAATTGGAATAGCCTCGATATGTCATTTGGGACTTGTATGCAAGGTTTGAGTTCATTCCGGGTTGATTTGACATGTTTCGGCGCAAATTGTGGAAGTTGAAAGTTCAAAAGTCCATCGATTTTGATTTGAGGTGTGATTCGTCATTTCAATGTTGATATGTGAGATTTGACGCCTCGAGTAGGTCCGTGTTATATTTTGGGACTTGTTGTTATGATTTGACGGGTTCTCAAGGGGCTCGGATGTATTTTGGATCATTGGTTGAGAGACTAATTAAGTAATTTGGAGTTTGACCATGGTCAATATCGGGTCAAGATGACCTTTTTTGGCGTTTTGAGTGTTCGAGCAAATATGTAGCGTGTTTTATGATTGAAATGCATATATGGTTTGTGTCCGGGAGGTTCCTGATGACTTTCGAGGTGGTTTCAGATTATTTCAGTGAAGTTTGGGTTTGCTGGTGCTGGTACTTCTCATTTGCAAACTTTTTGTTGCATTTGCGAACTCTGCATTTGTGAATATCTGGTCGCAATTGCAAACCCTGATTGCAACTGAGAACTTGTGGTCGTAGTTGCGAACTGTCCCCAATTGCAAACTTTTGGTTGCAAATGCGATATCTACAGCTGGGTCAAGAGTTGGAGTTTCGGGATTTTAGCTCATTCTTCGTATTTTGAACCCTATACTCGGATCTGGGCAATTTTGAAGGCGATTTTCACCACAAGGATTGGGGTAAGTGTTTTTTACTTGGTTTTGATTATATTTCATGAATCTATCTCTGATTTTTGCATTTGGATTATGATTTTTAAAGATAAAGTTGGGGGGTTTTGTCAAAACTTTCGTAAATTGAATTTTTGAGTTTTGAACATCGATTCGGAGTTGGATTTGAGTGAAATTAGTATGGTTGGACTCGTAATTGAATGGGTCGTTGGATTTTGTAAGTTTTTGCGGGTTTCGAGGTGCGGGTAGGGTTTAACTTTATGGTTGACTTTGAGTAGATGTGTAAAGATTCAACCTTTATCTATTGGGTTTGCTTACTATAGCGTTATTTGATGATTTAGAGTTGCTTTTGGCTAGTTTCGAGCCGTTCGAAGGATGACTTGAATGGGATGGCGCTTCTAGTGTATCGATTTGTCTTGTTTTAGGTAAGTGTCTTGTCTAACTTTTTTAAGGGAATTTTTTCTACTAATTGACACTATTTGCTGCATGCGGGGGTGATACATATATGAGGTGACGAGCATATATGCATGTGCCAAGGTTAATATTGCTTGGGGGTGGATTATGCTATAAATTGTGCCTTGTAGAATTACGTGGCTTTCTTGATTCATGTCTTACTTGACTTCTAGATCACTGGAAATATGGAATTAAATGTTAGAAACCAAGATTTAGTTTATTATAACTTGATGAAAATTTAACGGAAATTTTGAGAGACATTGATGTGTTTAATTCGGTCATCATTATGTTAATCATTGATACTTTGCTACGGCCGATATTCTTGAGATACTAGATTTTATACTCGTGTTGTAGATCATTCTAGATATTTTTGAAATACTTGAATAATAAGGTTCTTGAGGGTTCATTGAAATATTGTTGTCTTGAAAGTTGTGATTGGGGAATCATGTGAGGAAGAGTGTAAAGCACGAAGGGTGATGCCATGTATGAAGAGTGATGATGTGTCATGTTATGGGAGTGTAAAGCAAGAAGGGTGATGTCGTGCCATTTCATTCGAGTGTAAAGAACGAAGGGTGATGTCGTTCCTTGTTATGTGAGTGTAAAGCACAAAGGGTGGTGTCCGCTGGAGCTAAAGGAATTGAAGGAGTAGTTACAAGACTTGCTTAACCAGGGATTTATTAGACCTAGCGACTCGCCATGGGGTGCACAAGTGTTATATTTAAAGATGAAAGACGGTTCGATGCAGATGCGTATATATTATAGGAAGTTGAACAAGGCTACTATCAAGAACAAGCATCCGTTGCCAAGAATTGATGACATATTTGATCAGCTACAGGGTGCCAAGGAGTTTTCGAAGATCAATTTTGTTACACCCATATTTGTACGGAAAAGTGCGTCGTAACCAAACTAATATAGGACCAAAGATGAGATAATATTTCAAAGTATATAAATTAAGTTAATCATGTTACCTCGGAGGTTACAAATATTGAAGATCATGAACAACAAGTACAAAGAGAGTTGGAAGGTTCAGAAGCTAAAGAAATTGAAGAAAACAATGTTTTGTCGAAAGTCGACAAGTTGAGAATGTTATAACAGGTACTTTTGGGGTGAGACTAGGGTTCTTAAAATGATAAGGAGGTTATTTTATGAGTTATGTTAGTTGTATGTTAGTCAGATGTTATGTTTTGAAGTCAAGTGAGTTGTGGAACAAAAGTCGATGAAAGTCATCACAAGTTACGTTCATAAGTTTTACTGAAATTTTTTGTCAAATATAACTGCAATTGTCTCCAACATACTTAGAGTTATATGATGTTCCACACATAACATTGAAGATCTATGAGTCTATATTCTAACTCATTAAACTTTTCGTCACTACGATGTTGTAGTAGAGAGAGATATGTGTTTTAGCGAGGCTGCGCAAGCTGATAGGTTACAACTAGGCGTGTCACCTACTTTCTTAACGGAGAGTCCAAAAAGAGGATATTTCGGGACGTCCAAATATCCCATAAGGTCTTATCTCCTACAATATAACACTCATAAAATACCACAATTAACCAGATCTAAACCCCTGCAAACATCCTCCAAAAAATTTCGATAAAGCCTAATTGATTTCTCTACCTTTCAAGTTCTAATCGGAGGTAAAACCTAGAGTTTGAAGAACCAAGATAGGAGATGAGTTAACCCACAAATAAGGTAACTTTACTGCTCTATTTCATCCATTTTCTTCTGTAAATTCATGGTAAGTCGTTTTATATTTGTAAGAACTCACGGGACGGTAATCGGAAGCCGTGAGTTCGAGTTATTCACTTGTAGCAGACTATTTTGTGGACTGTTTTGTGTTGCTGTTGGGCTGCGTGTTTTACTACTGTTTTTGTTTGGTATTTTGGAGGAGGAATGATGTGGAGAAACACCACATAAATGCAGGGTGGTGGGATGGTCGTTTGTCGTAACATTTTTGGGTTATTTGACACTACTACGGTGGTCGTTTTGTGTATGAAGAGATTGGGGTGTGTTGGGCTATTTTGTAGTATTTTTATAGTGTATATAAGGTTGGAAAATAATGTATATATGTTTTTATTGTTGTGTTCATGTGTTGTTGGTGTTATCTTTAATTTGGAGGAAGTAAGGATTATAGGGGAGATGCTGCCCGTTTTTAATACAAAATAAGCTTATTGTTCGTTGTGCGATAGTTGTACCTTTAATAATGTAATGCTAGTATTATTATCGTTGTTGTAGATTAAGGTGCAAAGATTCGAGTTCAACTTGGTGATTGGAAAGATTGAGATAAGGTATGTTAAGGCTAAGTCCATTCTTCATTTTGGCATGAACTCATAACTACATGTGTTTGATAACGAGGCATAAAAAGAAGTTCATACTCCCGAATTGATATACATTATCCTAGTCTCATAAGTTATAGTATTCTCCATTATCGGGACTTTATATTCAATTGAGTATTGTCTTGTTCCAGTCAAGAGAACAGAGGATATATATATATATATATATATATATATATATATATATATGTATATAATATTACAATATTTTCACCACCATCGAGCTGTGATTGGCGGGCAGACCCCTACTAGGCAACCTCTGATCAGATGGTAGGTTATATACCGAGCCTACTATGGCCGAGCGCCTATGAGTGAGCCCAGAATGGCTGAGATACAGAGCCTAGTATGGCCGAGCGCCTATGAACGAGTCTACTACGGCAGAGCAGTTACACGTTCCAAACCTTATTGGGCCGGACATTTATTTTACTTACTATATTGAGAGAGTTTACTCTGTATCAGCAGGTAAGTATATATCTGTATCATCTTTGACTCCCAGTACTTTCAGTTATTATATTATCAGTTCAGTTTCAGCTTTAAGTTATTTTATTGCCTTATACTGATGTTTAGTCAGCGTTAGTTTCCATTCAGTTTTATATTTTTCTTCGCAAATTGTCTTGCAATGTGGCCCCATGGCCAAATTATGACATTATATGTTCAGCGTCCCTTACTCGCAAGTTGGTACACTAGGTTAGGTGAGGTACCAGGTTCCGGCAGCTTTGGGGCGTGACTAATTTGAAGTCTGGTTACCATAAGTTGAAGATTAGGGCATCTGATGTCCCTAAGACAACTTTTTGGACTCAATATGGGCATTACAAATTCCTAGTTATGTCATGTGGAATGGAAAATGCCCAAGCAACATTGATAGATTTGATTAACCGGGTGTTCAAGCCCTATTTGGATTCTTTTCTAGTCGTATTCATTGATGATATCTTGATTTACTCCAGCAGTCGAGAGGAGTATGAGCAACATCTTCCGATTGTGCTTCAAAATTTGAAGAATAATCAGTTATATGCCAATTTTTCAAAATGCAAATTTTGGCTAGACTCAGTTTCCTTTTGGAGCATGTCATATCGATAGAAGGCATAAAAGTGGATCCTAAAAATATTGAGGCAGTTTAGAATTGTCCTAGACCTACTTCAGCTACACAGATCTGGAGCTTTTTAGGTTTGGCAGGTTATTATCACCCTTTGTGGAGGGGTTTTCGTCCATAGCATCCCCATTAACCAAATTGACCCAGAAGGGTACCCCATTCAGATGGTCAGACGAGTTTGAGTTGAGACTTCAGAAGCTCAATACAGTTTTGACTACAGCGCTAGTGTTGGTATTGCCCTCATGTTTAGAATCTCATGCGGTGTATTATGATGCATCTCACATTGGGCTTGGTGTAGTATTAATGCAAGATGGTGCCTAAGGACTACGGGTCTATGGTGTGGTTATGGATCGAGTTTTGCAATGGATTATGAAAAGAGGGCTTAGAGTATTCTATGTTATCATCGGGTCGCGGAAGGTCTTGCAGAATGGGAGTGCCAGTTGGAGATGCTATTGTGCGCTTGAGGAGGGTATGCGATGGTTCATGGGTATTAAGACGAGGTGGTATCGTGATTCGGGTCACTTGGGCTGAGTGTGGATTGAGTTCGTTATGTTTTGAATGGAGTTATTATCATTTCTAAGGAAAGTCAAGAGTAAATTGGACGAAGTGGGGTCGGTTAGTAATGGTTTGAATCAGCATGATTGTGGCAAAGGTCAATTCCTTCGGTGTGTTAAGTTATACAAGTGGTTTGCGGTTGTATGTACGGGCTTGACGGCCACCGTAATTTGCTTGATTTGGGAGGTATTCCATTCCTGTGGCCTTTTGTGTCAATGGATCCCGGAAGAGTTATGGCGGTTTAGACCACAACTTGAGGTTTGTATTTTCTGCGATCATGGGAATTCAGCTGCGTGTTGCAACAATTCTTCTGAAACGAGCTAAGTGAAAGGTTTCTAGCAAATGGAGTGTTTATTCTACTAGTAGTTTAGGAGTTATGAGGTATTCTTATACTCTCCTGTAGCGGCATAATAGGTACAGTGAGAAGCATAGGAATTGGAGGTTGAGGATCAAGGTTGCGGCTTGGTATTGATAAGAATGTAACGAGCTCAGATGGACAGGGAATAACTCATATGCTTAGATTAAGTTGGCATTAACTTAGTCTCGCTTGAAATGGTGTCCTGTGGAAGAGGCATTGTGTGTTGATTTGCAGATTCATGATTTTCTTTACAGAGTTAACACAGTTGGTGGTATAGAGGAGCAGACTTCGCTACCTGGTGAGGAAGGTCGTGGGAGCGTACCCCACGGGGAAATTTGTATAAGTGTGACATGTTAGTCACTTGATTGTTAAGGATGGAAATTGTTTTTACCCAAAAGGGTAATCTTATGAAGTAAGACTCCATTCCAAGCTCATAGGACTTCAAAAGACTAATTTTAATTTCCTCAATTTGCCTGCACAGTCCGAGCGAGAAACCAGAAAGCTTTTATGCGAAAATATGAAAAATATAAATTTTTAGAAGTTAAACGTTAATTTTAGTTGACTCTGGTTAGAGATTTGAGTAAACGGACCCAGATCGGTGTTCTGATGATCCCGGAAGGTCCGCAGTAAAATATGGGACTTGGGTGTATGCCAGGAATTGAATTCCGAGGTCCCTAGCCTTAGAAACCAATTTTTGAAGAAAGTTGTTCTGCTGGCTATTTCAAGAAATAAAGAAATAAAATAATATGTGAAATTGATGATATTGGGTCCGTATTTTGGTTCCGGAGCACGAGACAAGTTAATATGTGAAATTGATGATATCGGGTCTGTATTTTGGTTCCGAAACATGGGACAAGTTTGTTATGATATTTAAATCCTATCTGTAAAATTTGATGAGAATCGGAATTTATTTGATGTGATTCGAATATCCAGTTGAAAAATTAGAAAGTTTGAGTGTTCTTGAGAAAATCATGAGTTTTGAGGTTAAATTCGTAGTTTTTGATGTTATTTTGATGAGTTGATCGCACGAGCAAGTCCGTATGATTTTTTTAGACTTGCGTGCATGTTTGGTTTGGAGCCCTGAGGGCTCAGATAAGCTTTGGGTAGGCTATGGAGTGTCTAGACTTAGAGAAAAATTACATAGCAAAATCTGGTGTTGGCAGGCCTCCGATCTCGCAAATGCGAAGTCCTGGGCCAGCCCCAGATCTCGCAAATGCGAGACTCTGGCCACAAATGCGAATTGCCCATATATCGCAAATGTGATACTTCCTTTGCATTTGCGATGGTTGCAGGAAATTGAAGGGTTCGCAATGCGAACCCCTGTTCGCAAATGCTATAACTGCAAGGTACTAAGTGAGATTTTTGACGGGTTTCCAACTTCTTTTTCAATTCTCTCAAACCTTAAACCTCCCTAGGCGATTTTCCAAAGACCCAAACTTCTCCAAATCATTGGTAAGTGATCTCCAACCAATTCTTTTCAATTCCTAACAACATTTAACAAGATTTCAACAAAAAATCTAGAGTTTCATGGAAACAAAATTGGGTTTTTGGATAGAACATAGGAAGTTCAAAATTTGGGGAATTGAACCTCGAATTGAGGTCGGATTCCAATACCAATTGCATATCCGGGGTCGGGGGAGATTGGGTAAACGGGTTTTGGTCCAAACCTCGAGTTTAGACCAAGCAGGACCGGGGTCGATTTTTGTATTTTGATAAGAAAACATAGGGAAACCATAGTTTTTTGGATAAAGTTGATTCCTTTAAGCTATAATTAATAACATTGAACCAATTGTGATTAGATTCGAGCGGACTAGAAGCAAATGCTAGCGGAAAAAGTTGCGCCAGAGCAGTGATTTGCTTATGACATCGAGGTAAGTATTTGGCTTAACCTTGACTTGAGGGAATAGGAATCCTCAACTTGATTGCTATGTGAATTTTCATGTGTGTGGTGTATAGGTGAGATGAAGAGTACCTATGCACTACCAAATTATCTGCTTAACATGATCCCTTCCCTGTTTCCCATTTATTTGCTTCATGGCTTAACTGTTTTACGATCATTGAGGTTTACACGGATATTTGGTTTTTATTAGATTATTGCCAAGTATTGTTGCAAGTCTGTTAAAAGTGTTGGTTGTTCCCGTGATTTTTGGTTATGGTACATAAAGATTGAGCTGGATGACAGCGTTACGGTATTTACATATGTTCTGGTTGGTTTCATTATGGAATGATATTGGATACAACTTATGAGTTATATTGTTTTCTGTTTACAATTGTTGAGACAAAAGTGTTGTGAAAGGCTTGGCCTGAATTGTGAAAGTTTTCATAAATAAATAAATTGATATGATATGTCTGATGGGAGTGGGTTGCACGCCGCAACAAGGTGTAATAAGGGTGGACAGGTGGGATCTGGTTGCACGCCGCAACAGGTGTAATAAGGGTGGAATATAGGGAGGTGTAATAAGGGTGGACAGGTGGGAGCGGGTTGCACGCCGCAACAAGTAGCAATAAGGGAGGACACCTATGTTTCTCTGATTTTTCCGAGAAAAGTAAAGATTTGAAAAGTTACTATTTTACTTTACTATTTTACGCTTACTTTTATTTTCAAAATTCAAAATTTGGAATCTTGGAAATTTATGTGAGAATTTGGTTACAGCTGAGGCCCGGAAGAGGCAATTGAGTTATTTTATTTATTGTTGCACTTTAGATTCTGGTTTGTTTAGAATTGTTTTCTTGCTTTATTATATATATTGTTGCAGGTTCAGTTATAATTACCCTGCCTTAGCCTCGTCACTACTTCGTCGAGGTTAGGCTCGGCACTTACTCAATACACGGGGTCGGTTGTACTGATACTACACTCTGCACTCTTTTGTGCAGATTCAGGTAACAACCAAGGTTAGGAGATTTTAGTAGTTGATATCATTGCTCGAAGACACAAGGTAGATTTGCTGGCGTCCGCAGATTCCTGGAGTCTTCTTTTCTTTTTAGACACTGTTTTACTTCTTTCAAACTGATATACACTTCTTTCAGCCCATTATTTGTAGCATTCTTAATAGTTCGTGAATTGTGACACCAGACCCAGGGTAGTTGTATAATTAGCATTTGTTCATGGTTCGTCTATTATTTCGAATGTTAAATCCTGATTGCATTTATTGGAAAGTAGTAGACTTCGTGTTTGTTTGAATTTGTTATTCATGCTTAAATAAAGTGGAAAGGAAATGATTAAATAAGTTCTAACATTGGCTTTCTTAGCAAGTGTAGTGTTAGGCAACATTACGATCCCGAGGGTTGGGTATTTGAGTCGTGATAGAAACCAAGCATGGAGATTCTGATACTATCGTTAATGTGAGAGTTTATGCTTGGAAGGCGCTTTATTCCTTTCGTTATGAACCTTGGGAGTTATTTCGGATTGAGATGGCTTGATTATTCGCACATGTGTTGAGGTCACATGTAGATTGTGGTGTTATATGAGCAGGATGACTCCCGCGATACATGTCATTTATCACACCTTAGTTGTGCTTGTGTTTTTTGGCGTATTGCGCTATCCGTCTCCCCAGAGTTGTATTTTTACACTTGCAGAACTTGTGGCCGATATTCGGTATTCCGTAGATAAAAGCATTATGGCTTGATGGGTATGTCATTATTTATTGTTATGAGTGGATCGGGTGGCACACTACCACAGGAATGTTGTTTGGATCGGGTTGCACGTCGCAATGGTATTATGTGTGGATCAGGTTGCACACTGCAACAGTGAGATGTTAAGTACGATTCCCTATGTATATTCTTGTGTATGTTGTTCTCATTCTTTGTGCAGAGTTCATAGTACGTGTTCGACTATATTATTTGTTACGCAGGTTGCGTAGTTCTTTTCCAGAGTTCGTTCTTCCTTATGATTTATATTCTAGTGGTAGCTTGTTGGCGGTTTGATAGTGCTGCATAAGATCTTGGTCAGTGATTGAGGTGACTCATTGCCGAAGCAGTTTGTACTGTACTATTAGACCTGAAACTAGTGCAATCAGATTTATATAAGGTATATTTAAGAGCAAATATCATTATTTAGTTCAGAATGACTTAATGGTGTCATGAGGAGAGACTCCATGAATTGCTGATTCGGCAGGTGGTTATTAGTTTCTACACATATCTACCATTGTGGCAATATTCCAAGAGTTGAAACAAGACTTATATGCATTAAGTATTATGGTTGGGGGTGTATTATCGACATGTGAATTATGAGGTGCATGGTGTGAATTCAGCAAAGGTATGCAACACAGTATAAAGAACAGAGCAAGAGGCTCCAAGAAAGCAAACTATATCATAGGTACGAAAGTTTTCTTACAAAAGGGCTGGCAATTGCCAAGCTGCACTAACAATTAATTTTCTTATAGTCTCAAAAGTTTTCCTACCAAAGAGGCTGGCTTCAACAACCTATAAGGGACGGCTTGCCAAGCTACACAACTCAGAAAACTTTTGTACTACAATCAACCCAACTGTTATAACTCAGAAAACTTTCGTACTACAACAAGCTAACTTTCTTAGAGTATTCTTACTCTATTTTCATACATGGACTGGCCTTTCCATCCATTCGAAAGAAAGAACAAGAGGAAAATTTAGAAAGAACTCATATGTAATATATCACAAAGGATACAAGATAGTTTACAAGATGATTGCAAGATACTCTTACAACTACTACAAGGCCTCCTTTATATAGGACTAGGAGGTTATTACAAGACAAACTTACATTAAAATAAACCTATCTTACATGGGAAACTTATCTACAAGTGGGTCCCTTTTTACATGTGAAGGACATTAGGCAAAACAACTAAAAAGCTCCTGAAAACATGTGACTGAGGTGAAATAAACGTGGTTTAGCATGTGAAAAGTTGTGGAAGCATGTGAAAGCATGTGAAAATGGTGTGTTGCATGTGACGAAGCATGTGGAGGCATGTGAAATCATGTGAAAGTGGGACCCGGATGGTTTGGAAGGATGTGGAATTTTGTTTTGGCATGGGTAGATGATTGTTTAAGGTTTTTTGGTAGGTAATGTAGGATTATGGTCGGATTAACAGGGATTTAGATAATTGTCTTCCATTGATCTTCTAGGTTTGTCTTCTAGGCATGTTTTCAGAGATTTTGTATTGTAACTCCTAGAACTTGACGGTTCTTTTTCAGCATGTTCCTAAATCTTTGGATTGTGGGATGTGATCATCAACCTTAATTTGGAGATGTCCTGAGTGCTTTTTTCCTGGATGATTTCATACGGAGTTTGATATTCCTTTGTTGCTTCTCGGATTCTCTCCCAGTGAGGATAAGTGCTGGTATAATTCCAACTTGCCCAATCTTTTGGCCATATTTCTTTCGGGATGCACCTGTTTTGCTGGAAGATAATTCTTTGTGCTTCACTATATTCTTCTTCCATGGATAAAATGGATGCAGAAAATTTCCACCAGAATGATGCTTCTGCTTGTGCCTGGACTTTTCCATTAATAATCTTCACTGGCCTATGAAACATCAATACCTTTGCATTATAGGAATCGCTAAAATATTTTATCCAATATCTTCTAGACTTGAGCCATAATAGAAACACTTTAAGAGATAGTTCAATATTGTCAAAATCTTTGAAGACATTGCACTTGAATTCCATGAAGATGTAGTACTGATGGCATAGGTACCAGAAAAACCATAATAATTCTTGTGGAAAATCCTTGGCTTGAGCTATGAATATATGGTAGAACGGATATTCTGGATTGACCCCATATGGCTTGAGAATTGATCCTCCAGGTCTCCGAAAAACTTGAAGCTCATAATAAGTTCTTCTTTCCATAAGAATTGACGGATCAAAGGGATCCATGAGGTTGAAAAACTATGGTGGATGATCTGTTGGCTTCAATGAACTTGTTCCTGATACATTTGAGAACATGAAGATGTGATTGGTTGGCTTTTTCTTTGACTTCATCTTTGCTGGGGAAAATCTTTTTGAAAATTCTCCCGGTCGAAATAGAAAATCTGCAAGAATATTATCCTTTCCTTTCAGGTGCCTGACTTGAAACTTGTATGGAGAGAACCATTGAGCCCATCTGAAAATTTGAGGATTGGGATAAATTTTGCATTTATCTGGATCATCTTTGGGAAGGTCTTCATATCCATCTCTATCAGAAATTCTGTGTGAATCAAGAAATAATTGAATTTCTTGATTCCATTTTTTACTGCAAGGATTTTTTTGAAGGTGGAGTGGTAATGTTGCTCGGCCTCTTTGAACTTTCCGCTGGCATATCCGCATATTTTTCTCTGGCCATCTTTTTCTTCAAATAGAACGGCACTCCAATATTCATTGTTGGCATCCGTTTGCATTATCTTCTTACCATCGGAAGGGATGTAGAGGAACTTAGCATTTTTAGAAATATCCTTTATTTCTCTTATTGCTTCATCTTGATTCTTTCCCCATGATGAAGCATTTTTCTTGAGCATGTCTGTGAGTGGAGAAATATATGTAGAGATATTTGGGATGAAATCTCTCACATAATTTACTATGCCCAAGAACTGTTGGATCTGCTTTGTTGTGAGGTTGGTCTCTGGAAAATTGAGTAGTTCTTGACATATATGTGGTCCTGGACTGTATGCACCTTGGATAAAATGCATTCCAAGAAAATCAATTTCCTTTTGGGCAAGAACCATCTTTTTGGCTGAAAGCATGATCCCGTATTGTGTTATCAGTGCTTCAAACTGACGAAGCAAATTGACATGTTCCTCTAATGTATAGCTGAATAGCAGGATGTCATCAATGTAAACCAAAGAGGTATGGAGGATGGGCTGGAATATTTTTATCATGGCTTTTTGGAACAAGGAGGGTGCAGTTTTCAATCTGAAGGGCATGACCTTCCATTGGAAGTGATGATCGGGGATGCAAAACCAAGTTTTGGGTCTTTCTTCACGGTGGATTCCCAATTGCCAAAATCCAGATTTTAAATCAAACTTGGAAAAATATTTGGCCTTTACTAGGTGGGAGAAAAGAGTGAGTTTATTTGGGATAGGAAATTTATCATCTTAGAGGAAATGGTTAAGTGGCTGGTAGTTAATGACTTACCTGAGTTTTCCTCTTGTCTGCTCAGCTCTTTTGTTAATGTGGAATGCTTTGCATGCCCATTGTGAATCCGATGACTCTATTAGATCGAATTCCAAAAGTTCTTCACATTCTTTCTTTGCAAGCTGGAGATGATCTGGATTCATGCCTGAATGAGATGTTTTTGTTGGATTGATGTTTTCATTCTTCTTGAAAGGGAGCTTAATAAAATATTCTTCATTTTTTCATAACGGGCTTTTCCCTTTCTTCATGAAGTCTTTGTGGGATTCATCACATGAATGCTCAATGCGATTTTTCTCAATCTTTTTGATTTGTTCATCATTGGTGATTTGGAATAGCCTTGGAATCTCAGAATAAGGTTTGAAATGCTTCTTGAAAGCTACCCCGTTAGCCTTGATCTGGAGTTGATCTCTGAGTTGTCTATAAATGTCGAACCCAACAATAAGATCTTTTCCTGGCACATCAGACCCTATCAGCTTGGTTCTGCACTTCAGTCCTGGAAAGAACTCAATTGTAACCGGATGCTTTGTGATGACAGTGGTAGTCAGGATTCCATTTGACACAGTGTTGAAATCCTTGAAGTGCGGCATCCATTGATCTTCCAGGAGAACAGCAGGATTTATGAGTGAGGAAGCAGCTCCAGTGTCAATGAAAGCAATAACTCGAATTGGTCTATCCCATTTGGATGAATAGACTTTGAGTTCTACTTGAGGAACGACTGTGAGAGCATTGATCTCCTATGGGGTTTCGATTTATGGTTCTGAAATTTGATAGTGATCATTGCCTTGATCTTCATAGATATCTAGAGAGAATAGAGTTTCGTCACTAGGTTCATCATCCATAGAGAATATGGATTCAAGGTCCTCGTCTTTTTTGAGATATATGCCAGTATAATCTTCAATTTCTTGAAGGAGTTTGACAGATCTTCTTGATTGGGGACAGTTTTTTGCAAAATGTCCAATCTTGTGGCAAATAAAGCATATGTTTTTCTTGTGAAAATTTCCTGGCCTTCTACGTCTGATATATTTTGTGCGTTTCTTTGACCTTGTTTTCCATCTGAAATTCTTGGGCATCTGAAACTTCTGAATCCTTTCTGTCGTTTAGATATTTTGAAGGAACATCTTGATCCAGTGATCAGATCAGATCTGCGACATGCTTTGTCAATCACTGGGTTGTGCTGGATAATTTGTTTTAGGGCTGAGCGCTTCGTACAAATATCCTCCAAAGCTACGAATATAGCTTGCCTGATGTAGCCGACTTGTGGGACTGTTATTGATTGAAACTTTTCTTCAATGATGGTCATGGTTCGGCTCGCCAACAACTTTGGAAGGGAAGAGACAAATGCTTGTTTCAGGTTGATGTCTCCGTCAATTTCAAAGTGTATCTTTGCCATTTTTTGAAAGTTCCTGTCAATGTCATTTTTGTCAAATGATACACACTTCATCTCGAAGAGTTGTCTTCACATTTTCTCCTATATTTGGCCAGTGACTCCGCAGAAAACTTCATGTAGAATGTTGATGTTGAAGGAGAAATCATGGGATGTAAGAAAAGTATTTTTGTCTTGAATCCCAAGTGAATTCCACCAATCTCTAAGGATTCCTGAGAACCGTGAAGTTAGTTCTGGCAGCATGATATACTTTTCAAGTTCCTCCAAATTTTTGTTCACCATCCAAGTATAGAAGTCTTGGATCCTTTGAGGCCATTTTGAAACTTTGACGTCGTCTAAGGTAAAAGTGTGGAATCTAGTTCCAACTGGTTTTGACGCCATGGGTTCCTGTCATCTTTCTGGGATTGGTTCACCCGTCATGCCTTCTTGATCCTCCTCTACTTCAGATATTTCTGGGTCTCTTGGTTGGCTCACAAATATCGGGGGATCATATTCTTCGGAAGAGTATTCTATGGAATCATTACTTGATTGCGAGCTATCTTCCATTGTATCATCGTCAGAGGAATATAGAGATTCTGACCTTGTAGTATCTCCTTCTGACATGTTTCTTGGCTGGGAAACATAGAAGTCCGGATTCTTCTGATCAGAAATCATCAGACTTTCAGGGTTGGACCCTTTTGACCTTTCTCCTTGGTCTCGCCTTTTCTTGGTTTGTTTTTTTGCTGCAAGAGCATCTTTCCTTTCCCAAACAATTTTTGCAATATCAATTCAAGTTCTTCTTTTAAGGGTTGGGTGAAAGAGATAGGATTGTATGAGGTAGTAGGAAAAGTAGAAAATGTGTTGTCCATTTTTGGTGGGGAATATGCTTGGGTTGGCATGGGGTAGAAGGTAGGTTTTGAAGGGAAAAGTGGAGTTTTTTGTGACTCAAAGCGGTCATTTCTCAAAAGTTGGATTTGTTCCTTGAGTGAAATCATCTCCTTTTGTTGTTGTTGGAAGAACTGGAAAAGTGAAGATCCTGGCGGACAAATCTCATATTGTAAATTTGCCAATCTTAGCTCCAAGGCTTTGATTAGTCCTGCATGCTGAGATGATGTCTGCTCCACCTTTTTCTCAATTGTTTCCACTTTGCTTATTAACTTGTTTTGTGCATGGGCAACAATTTCTATGGGGTTGCCAATATTGTTGAGCACTTTATCTTGGCAGATGGAATTTTCTGATTGCCAGTTCATTGTTGCCTTGATGTCACTTGTTGGGGGTTTTTCTCCAGAAGGTAATACTATGTTTTTCCTGGGGATTTTTGGAGCATGGATCATACTTTCTTTTTCAAAAGGTTGAAGGGGAGGAAAATCTTGGGTATGGATGGAACTTGAAGGGATCATCATGAATATTTCTGAGTGTGTGGACTTTTGGGTTGATGCAGTTTTAGGTTCAGGTGGCTTTTTGGATTCTGGGGTGATTTCACTATCTTCCCAACTTGGAGTGAAGTTTTCTGGTACTTTTGGCCATTCTTGGGGTTTATAACTGACCAAAAATTCATATTTACCTGGACAGCTTAATGAACCAATTGAAGGGTCTTTGTTTTCATATTTGGCTCGAAACTGCTTTTCAGTAGTTTTCCTTTTTTTCTTGGATTTTTTTTGGTCTTGTTGAGGCCAAATCTTTTCCAGTGACGCTGGTGGTGTTCATTATATTTTCCAATTGGATATTCCAAAAAATCATGGCAATCGCAATCAAGATCCCATGGGCAGTGTCCCGTAAAGGGTCATTTGAACCACCAAACTCTTCTGCCTTCTTTGTCGAAATGTTGACACCAGTCATGTTCTTCCATGATGCTTTGTATATTCCAGAAGAATTCTCTGTCATGGTCAGGCCATGTATCTCGTGTATCTTTGGGTTGGATCATTTGGCAAGAAAAGATAGTTTTATTGGATTTTTTGAGATGGGAATGGTCAAAGCTTATGGAAACAGTTTTGTCATTTCTTTTGGTAAAAGTTGGTTCACCAGATTTTAGAGGTTCTTCTGGTTCCCTTAACCTTTCATAATTTGTGATCCAGGAATTAGGAAGAATTTTGACAAGCTCATCTCTGGAAATTTGTCTGGGTATTTAGGTGCACATGGTATTTTCTTTGGTAGCATCAATATTCAAGAGTAAAGCATTTTCTCCTCCGGGAAGGCAATGATCAATGGCATGATTTTGGACTCGCCACGCTATTTGGTGATGAAGAGTGGCTTGGATAGAATCTTTGTCTTGTGGGGCACCTTGAATTTGGACCTGGATTTTTAGGGCTTCGGTTAAGTATGGGTCGTAAAGGGACATATTGAAATTTGGAAAGATGGTTATGAAAACAGTCCCTGCATTCAAGGTAACTTCTGCAGTACCCAAATTTGCATGTTGGTACTCCAAATATCTTGTGTCTAGAAGAGAAAGTCGAGCAACAACTGGTTGACCTTTTCTTCCATGATAAGTCAGAGCAATTCGGATAGCACCAAAATGGATATGGGTAAAAACATGGTCTCTCCATTGTCTGGAAAAATCATCTGGAACTTGAAGGGTAATAAACTGTTCCTCTCGAGTGGCAAGAATAGGATGTTGGTCAAGTTTTGAGGAAGCAACATATTCCTTGACTCCTTTTGGTTTATGTTGTACTAAGGAACGGATTTGGGTCCATGGTGCAAATGATTTTTTTGCAAAAGCAGAGTAAGGGTTTATAAGGGGTAGTTCAGTTGAAGATACTTTCTGTTCATCGGGTAGGATATCTACTTCATAGAGATAATCATATTTTTTGGACAAAGTTTTATATAGAGTAGGAGACATATTCATTTTTGCTCGGGAAGAGGATGATGGAAACGACTCAGACATATTTAGTAAACTGTTCCTCCCTCCAAAAGGATGGGCTGGATCTGATATCACACAGTATAAAGAACAGAGCAAGTGGCTCCAAGAAAGCAAACTATATCATAGATACAAAAATTTTCCTACAAAAGGGCTGGCTATTGCCAAGCTGTGGTACAATGTGTAGTGCTTGATACGATGTTTGTATGTTAGAATCAGGTCTTGTAGATAAATTTGGAGGTTGGCATTTGGTTCTAAGGCTTATTGACTGAATAAACGGGAGGATCTCCAGTCTGACTCGAGCTAATGTGTTCAACTGGATTGTGGTGGCACGAGAGGTGCACGAGGTGATAAATAGTGATTTTGGACAACTTTGGAGCAGTCCTTAGCATATTAACGTATGTTTAAGTAGGGGAGAATGTAACGACCTGACCGGTCATTTTGAACTGTAGCGCGTCATTCAGCAGTTTGAGGCCTTGAGTAGGTTCATTTCAGGTACGAGTGTTTGGAATTGAATTTCGGGAAGTTTCGAGTTGATTTGGAAAGAAAATTCTAATTTCGGAAGCTTTAAGTTGGAAATATTGACTAAGGTTTGACTTTTATGTAAAGATCTTGGAAAAAGGATTTGAAGGTTCTAGTAGGTTTGTATGATGATTTCGGACTTGGGCGTATGTTCGGGTTGAGTATCGCATAGCCAAGGAGGATTTCAACACTTATTGTGGAAAGTTGGCCTTTTGAAGGTTTTAAAATTTCTTAAGTTTGATTTGAAGTGGATTTGGTGTTATCGATGTCCATTTGAGGTTTCGAGCCGTGGAATAGGTTCGTATCGTGATTTGTGACTTGTGCGTAAAGTTTGGCGTCATTCCGGAATGTTTAGGTAGGAATAAGACGCGTTCATCGAAGTTTGAATGTTTGGAAGTTTAAGGAAAGGTTTTGATCCGTGATTCATAGATTTTATGTTGTTTGGTTTGATTTTAGGCCTCGATCAGGTTCATGTTATGCTTTGGGACTGCTTTGTGTAATTGGGGGGGGGTGGGGGTCTTGGGGCCTCGGCTGTGTTTCGGACGTGTTTGGGTTGTGTCGCGCTCTTATTTGATGTTTCAACATTGTTTCTTTGGGAATAAAGGGCACTATATTGAGAAAACTGAATTAGGTTTGTGATTGTATTCAACCATTAGATCTGTATCGTAATTACGGAGCCATACCAACAAGAATTGTCAAATTTCGATGTCATATGAGAGAGTTATACCCATTTTCGTTTCAGACAAAATTGCTGGTTTCTGGACTCTCATAGGAACGGGTTGTTCGCCTCGGCAATATATTAGATGTATCTATGGTTTGTGCCATTCGACCCTGGGCAGTGCACATATTATGATGGCATCGATGCCTCGACATTTCAATAAAATACTCTTATGGAATCGTGCATATAATTTGACAAAAAGCCAGTGTATTTGTGAGTTTTCCTGATTTGAACTGTGACAACTTATCTGGTGAGGTCAATTATATATATATATATAATTGAC